>VRLP01004424.1:0-49173 GCA_009660295.1 Lophius piscatorius
AGTTATTAACTTGTGTCTTGAGTTATTAACTTGTGTCTTGAGTTATTATCAATTGTCTCGAGTTATTAACTCGTGTCTTGAGTTATTAACTCGTGTCTTGAGTTATTAATTTGTGTCTTGAGTTATTAACTTCTGTCTTGAGTTATTAACTTGTGTCTTGAGTTATTATCTAGTGTCTCTAGTTATTAACTCGTGTCTCTAGTTATTAACTCGTGTCTTGAGTTATTATCTCATATCTCGAGTTATTAACTCGTGTCTGGAGTGATAATCTCGTGTCTCGAGTCAATAACTCCACTTATTATCTCCTCCACAACCACTCAGCTCTCAGGCTCACAGATATTCATGGACCGGACCTCAAGGACCAGTGGAGGTGAGGAGCGTGTCAGGAGCTCAGAATTGCATCTCTGCTGTATGCAGATGATGGGGTTCTGTTGCTTCCATCAGTCCACCATCTCCAGCGCACACCGGAGCGGTACCAGAGTCGGAACCTCCAAATCTGAAACCATGGTTCTTTCGTGGGGTAACGGAGGACTGTCCCCCTCGGGTTGGGGGCGAGTTGTTGCCCCAAGCAAAGGAGTTTAAGTATCTGGGTGTTTTGTTCTGGAGGGATGGGAAAGCGGACCTACGTCTAAAGGAGCCGGGTGTGGTGGTTCATCATCTGATCTGGAAGCCTTCAGGACCGCCTGGACCCGTGGAGGTTTTTCAGGCCCGTCATACTGGGAGGAAACCCCAGGATAGAACCAGAACTCACTGGAGGGACAATGTCTCTCATCAGGCCCGGGAATGCCTAAGGATGATATCTGTATCCCTCACACACCTAAACATTCTGATGATTCTTTCGACCAAAGACCTGGTTCTGGTTCACACCCCTTACAGACCCAAGGACTTGTGACCATCAGTTACAGGGGTCCCCAGTCCTGATCCTCAGAACCTCAGGAGAACCACACCCGGGGACGGCTGCTCTCACCTTTGCCGTAGATGGTGCTGAGGTCAGCAGGATTCCGTGTCCCCTCTCTCTCCGGTCCAGAGTCGTCCTGCTCTTTGTTCCCCGGTGAATCTTCAACGATCCGGTCTGAAGGAGTAAAAGGAGTTGGTGTGTGTGTAAGTGTGTACGTGTATGTGTGTGTGTGTGTGTGTGTGTGTGTGTGTGTGTGTGTGTGTGTGTGTGTGTGTGTGTATGTCTGTGAGTTTGGATGAGTTGGTGTGTGTGTAAAGGGGTATGTATATGTGAGTGTATGTGTGTGTATGTGTGTGTGTAAGCGTGTACGTGTATGCGTGTGTGTGTGTGTATGTGTATGTGAGTGTGTGTGTATGTGTGTGGGTGTGGATGAGTTGGTGTGTGTGTAAGTGTGTGTGTGTGTGTGTGTGTGTAAGTGTGTACGTGTGTGTGTATGTGTGTGTGTGTGTGTGTAAGTGTGTAGGTGTGTCTGTGTACTCCTTCACTGGAAAACTTATTTGTTAGCTTTTCAAACTCAGCTCACCTCAGCAGGTGAAACTTAGTAATAATAATTGTAAGACCAACAAAGAGGATATTAAAATCCTAACAGCACATTAACCTTCTTCTCTACTAGTTCAGGTGGAACAGAATCAACAGTTAAGTAAAGCTGAATAAATAAATGATCTTGTTTCTCAGTACAGTTAGCTGGACACTCATAATCCAGGTTTAACTAATAACTTAACTAATTATGCTAAATAACTGGTTTCACTTTTGTCGGTTATTTTTTCATCCTAAGACGTTTGTAGGGTTAAATCTGCCACGCCCTCTTTTGACTGGGATTCGAACCAAAGACAGTAGTTTGACCCACTCGACTATCCAGCGGGAAGTTTAAACAAGTTTTTCTTTCTAATTGTGCACAATGTTAGATTTTAATAAAACTCCAGCTTTTATGTCCCAGTTAAAAGTTATAGTTCTTGCATTTATTTCCCTCTAGTGGTCAGAGGTGGTACGTTGCAGCCAGAATCCCTCATTGGGGTTAGAATCCCATTTTGTCACATTTTGGGTCCATCTTTTATCCCACCGGTTCTGATGAAGAGTCCTGCTGGTTCTGTCCCACAGAAACTTCATATAATAACATGAACTTTGTGGTATTTCGATCAGATTTGACGCAAAAGTTATCAAAGAGTTTCTGAGCAAATTCACTGATTGTTTTGATTCATGGTGAAAATGTTACTTTAAGTATGAAATTGAGGCGGGGCTTAACTGAAAACGACCAGTGAGAAGAGGTTTTACACAGCAGTGACTCATTACTGGACACTTGAAACACCACTATTATTAATTAATGGACACTTGAAACACCACTATGATTAATTAATGGACACTTGAAACACCACTATGATTAATTAATGGACACTTGAAACACCACTATGATTATTTCATTTACACTTGGCTGATTTCTTCTCTCTTATTCTTCACTAGCGAATTAAACTAAATTAACTTTAAACTTTAAACTGGCATCTTAGACCATTTATACGGCTCAGGATCTCTTAAAGGGCTTTGATTTTGTTGGATCGACGGGGAAAAAAAACCCCACGTGAAATAAAATTGACTTTAAACAGGGAATATTCAGATTAACGTGATATAGAAACTAAAACTAAACTGAAAATTGAAAAAATAAACGTCTAAATGTGGTCTCTCTATGACAAACTGTCAACTGCCCCGCCCCCGTAACTGTGGAATGAAACGTCCTCATAACTCAAACTGTGGAATGCCCCTCCCTCATACATCAAACTGTGGAATGCCCCGCCCTCATACATCAAACAGTGGAATGCCCCGCCCCCGTACATCAAACAGTGGAATGAAACGCCCTCATAAGTCAAACTGTGGAATGCCCCGCCCTCATAAATCAAAACTGTGGAATGCCCCCCCCCCTCTTACATCAAATAGTAGAATGCCCCATCCTCGTAAGTCAAACTGTAAAATGCCCCACCCTCATACGTAAAACTGTGGAATGCCCCGCCCTCATTCATCAAACTGTGGAATTCCGCGTTCTCGTACGTCAAATTGAAAATGCCCCGCCCTCATACGTCAAACTATGGAATGCCCTGCACACTTACATCAAACTATGGAATGCCCCGCCCTCCTAAGTCAAACGGTGGCGTGCCCCGCAATCATTCATCAAACTGTGGACTGCCCCGCCCCTGTACATCAAACTGTGGAATGCCCCGCCCTCATACATCAAACTATGGAATGCCCCGCCCTCTTACATCAAATAGTAGAATGCCCCATCCTTGTACGTCAAATTGTAGATTGCCCAGCCCTCATACGTCAAACTGTGGAATTCCCCGTTCTCGTAAGTCAAACTGTAAAATGCCCCATCCTCATATGTCAAACTGTGAAATTCCTCGCCCTTTTATGTCAAACTGTGGAATGCCCCGCCCTCATTCATCAAACTGTGGAATGCCCCGTTCTCGTACATCAGATTGAAAATGCCCCGCCCTCATACGTCAAACTATGGAATGCCCTGCCCTCGTACATCAAACTGTGAAATGCCCCGCCCTCTTAGGTGAAACGGTGGGGTGCCCCGCAATCATTCATTAAACTGTGGACTGCCCCGCCCCCGTACATCAAACTGTGGAATTCCCCATCCTCGTAAGTCAAATTGTGAAATGCCCCACCCTCATACGTTAAACTGTGGAATTCCTCGCCCTTTTATGTCAAACTGTGGAATGCCCCGCCCTCATTCATAAAACTGTGTTATTCCCGACCCTCATATGTCAAATGGTGGAATGCCCCGCCCTTTACATCGAACTGTGGACTGCCCCGCCCTCATAGGGCAAACAATGGAATGCCCCGCCCTCGTACGTCAAACTGTGGAATGCCCCGCCATCATACGTCAAACTGTGGAATGCCCCGCCCTTTACATCAAACTTTGGAATATCCCACCCTCATACATCAAACTGTGGAATGCCCCGCCCTCTCCCATCAAACAATGGAATGCTCTGCCCTTATATGTCAAACTGTGGAAGGCCGCGTCCTCGTACATTAAACTGTGGAATGCCCGACCCTCATACGTCAAACTGTGGAATTCCCTGTTTTCGTACGTCAAATTGAAAATGCAACGCCCTCATACGTCAAACTACGGAATGCCCTGCCCTCTTACATCAAACTGTGGAATGCCCTGCCCTCTTAGGTCAAACGGTGGAGTGCCCCGCAATCATTCATCAAATTGTGGATTGCCCCGCCCCCGTACATCAAACTGTGGAATGAAACGCCCTCATAAGTCAAACTGTGGAATGCCCCGCTCTCTTAAATCAAATAGTAGAATGCCCCATCCTCGTACGTCAAATTGTAGATTGCCCAGCCCTCATACGTCAAACTGTGGAATGCCCCGCCATCATACGTCAAACTGTGGAATGCCCCGCCCTTTACATCAAACTTTGGAATATCCCACCCTCATACATCAAACTGTGGAATGCCCCACCCTCTCACATGAAACAATGGAATGCCCTGCCCTTATATGTCAAACTGTGGAAGGCCGCGCCCTCGTACATTAAACTGTGGAATGCCCGACCCTCATATGTCAAACTGTGGAATTCCCTGTTTTAGTACGTCAAATTGAAAATGCCCCGCCCTCATTCGTCAAACTATGGAATGCCCTGCCCTCTTAGGTCAAACGGTGGAGTGACCCGCAATCATTCATCAAATTGTGGACTGCCCCGCCCCCATACATCAAACTGTGGAATGAAACGCCCTCATAAGTCAAACTGTGGAATGCCCCGCCCTCTTAAATCAAATAGTAGAATGCCCCATCCTCGTACGTCAAATTGTAGATTGCCCAGCCCTCATACGTCGAACTGTGGAATTCCTTGCCCTTTTATGTCAAACTGTGAAATGCCCCGCCCTCATTCATCAAACTGTGTTATGCACGGCCCTCATATGTCAAATGGTGGAATGTCCCGCCCTATATGTCCAACTGTGGACTGACCCGCCCTCATAGGTCAAACGATGGAATGCCACGCCCTCGTTAGTCAAACTATGGAATGCCCCGCCCTTTACGTCAAACTGGGGAATGCTGCGCCCTTGTACATTAAACTGTGGAATGCCCCGCCCTTTACGTCAGAGTGTGGAATGCCCCGCCCTCATAAGTCAAACTTGGAAATTTGGCAATGCAACAATGCAAGGTTCATACAAGTCCAGGTATGTGTGTCACGCACACATTTTTCTCAATGTTATTATAGGTATTGTCATTATTATTATTACTATTCATATCATTCATATCTTTCATATCATTCATAATCGTATTCATATTATTATTACTATTCATATCATAAATATCATCCATAATTGTATTCATATTATTATTACTATTGTTATTATCATTATTTTCTGAAAACCTTCATACGTCGATGATCAGCATCTTTGAAACTCTGCAGTTTTTACAACAAACTCATAACTAAGTTATTAATGGTCTGGAAATGTAATTCCTAAATATTGTGCATATTATTCAGATGCATAGAGTTAAAATATTTGAATGCACTTTCGCCAAACTCATTTATCCTCGTCTGGACTGACTTTAACTCTGAAGTGAAACTAATTTAATCCAGTTTTTCTAGCATAACAGACTTTGGATCAGTGGACCTGTCGGCCATTACATTATGAACCTATGTCAAGAAATCACTCACTTTAAAGCTACATGCAGGGGAACTGGGCTTTTTTTTCCTCTTCACATTTGCTATATGTAGTATACATTATCAGCAAACTCACCTGGAAGCTTTAGGAAATCCATAATAAAGCAGTGTCGGATCTTCAGCGATGTTCCCGAGCTCCTCGTTCCCCCAAAAAAAGTCCTTCCCAGAATCCTGTTCTGCTGGAGTGCCTCAGTGGACCAACCTGAGGGACGATCCACAGATGGCGAACTGTCCTACCTGAGAACCTCCGACGCTGTGATGTCAGTCTGCTGCATTCACTGAACCTCAGAAAAGTGGAGGTGTGGTCTCTAGAAAAACAAACGCATTCCTTAGAGCAACAACGGTAAAAACCAGCTGCTGATTTCCTCACGCACTGTAAAAAAAAACAAAAAAAGGAAAAAGAAAGAAAATACTTGTTCTTAAGAAATGTATCTCGTTTTTTTTTTTCTCAAAAGAAAAATAATCTTGTCGAGCATGTTTCACATTGGAAAAGATAAAATTCACTGTTGCCTTGTGTACTTTTTTAAGAAATTGGAGTTTTTGTGTCGGTACCCAACTCTACCATAAGTGGGTCAAAAAATGACCCACATTTGTTTCCTGTGGTGCATCATGGGAACCTTTGATTCTTATCAACCGGTTCCGGAATGTATCACATCAGAAGTCTCAAACCTCAAACATAGTATTTTACAGTATATGTAAGTATTAGCTTCATTTTATACACAGAAAATATCTGATGTCATCAAATTCATACATATTATATCAAATCTATGCTATAATATAATATATATATAGTATGTAAGTATCTAATTTTTCAAATATTAGTGAGTTCTAAACCTGTAAAAAAGTGAAAAATAAACATATTTCAAAGATGGAATCATTTTTGTAGACCCCCAGTCCAAGATCGGACAATACAGCCAGCCTTCACTCTCCTTCTCTCTGGACACTGGACCACTATGGTAGGTTCTAACCACTGCAGACCAGGAAAACCCAACAGGACCGGCAGTTCTGGAGATGTTCTGACCCAGTTGTATGGACATCAATTCAAATTCAAAGAATCACAATCGTCTCTGCGTCCATCACATGAACATCGACCCGTGTACGGAGGTGAGGAGAAGCTCCTGTCACTTTTCTACCAGACGGTCCCAGAGAACCGGATCAGGTAACGGAGGCAGGGACGGTAGAATCCAGACACTCGTCTTCTTCAGAACACTTTTAGCAGACTGTCTGTACGACCCTCTACTCTTTACGAGCTTTTAGCCTCAAGCAGAAGAAGCACTGACCAAAATGTTGACTCAACCATCTAAAAAAAGTCCTTTGGGAGTTTCAGGGCTGAAATTCATTTTAGCCATTCTGTGCAGTTTTCATGTGTTTGTGTGGGTTCTGCCCAAGGACGCGGGCCTCCTCCTGAGGTCCAAAACATGTGGGCTAACATAAGGACTTGGCAATCCAGGTTCACAGAATCAAACTGTCCAGGTTCACACAAGGAAACAGTCTGTGTTTATACAGTGAAATAGTCCAGGTTCACACAGTGAGACCGTCTGACTTCGTTGTCCAGAGAGAGTCTTTATTGTCAATCATTGATGTCCGTTTACATGTTTTTCTTCTCTCTGCATTCATGTCTGATGTAAAGCAGAAGAGAACTGACTAGCTGGACGCCATAGAGGTTAGAAATTATTTTTATTTATTTATTTGTACAGATTTATATATTTATAGAGTTACGGTCTATAAGTCCATTTATTATTATTATTATTAATAATATTATTATTATTAATATTATAATTATTATATAGTCAGACTGTAACCCGAGTCTCTGGTCCAGACTCCGCAGCAGCAGGTGGCGCTACTGCGCCAAAATGCCAAGTGTCATAAAATAAGAAGGCGAAGAAGAACTAAAAACCCAGAAGAAGAAAAAAAACAAACAAACATCAACCAGAACGGAACTCCGTTATAAACATTGAAATAACGTTTTTGAAGATGGATTTAACCTTCCTCACGTTTCTTCTTTGATCGTCACAGGTAAGAATGTTTACCGGGCGTCGTTAGGGAGTTTGTTTTCCAGCGGTTAGCATTTACCCTCCGTAGTTAGCTTAGCTATGCTATTTAGCACCAGCTGACTAAGACTTATTTTTTTGTTTTATCTATTTGTCAGTTAAAGTTAAGACATCGTCTAGCAACTGTTTACACTAGTTTAATAAAACTCACGCTTAAGTTAGCTACAGTCTACCTGTTGTTAACTGTAGTAGATAGAAGGTAGCTATAATTTCCTAAATCAGACATGGGGCCTCATTCATCCAGCGTTTTAACAATAAATGTCATTTTAAACCCCGTTTACGCAGTAATTACGACGATTTCTGGCATCTATCAATGTTTTATTCTTATTTGGGATTTGCTCTTTGGTAAGAAGAGAATCTAAGAACGCTCTTACGAACATTTGAGTGGAGCCATGTTTCTTACAAATAATCTTTCTTGTTTTTTTTGTACTTCATTTATGGGTCAAAGAGGTATCAGGGTTTCAAAGAGGCCAAAATAAAACATCAATCACAGTTCTTTAATCATTTATTTTGTTCACGTGAGTGTTACCTATGACCCTGTATTAGTTATATATTCAAGAATGAAGGGAAAATGTAATTTTATTGTGATTCATATTAATGTACTACCTAGTCTGGGTAGTCTGTCAGTGCCAAACGCATAAAAAACATGTTTTACTATGCAACAGAGTTCAACTACTTCATCTATCTAATGAAGTGCAATTTAATTCAGCAGGATTACAGCAGCATTGAACATTCCAAACAAATATTATTAAATCCCGAGCAACACATTCATCTTCTGTCTTTGACGTGAAACCTTCTCCTTATTAATATAGATGGTGGCATCTATATTATAAAAATAATATGCCTTAAAATACCTGCAAATGACATGAGATGGTTTGAAATGGTAATATGCAGTATTCATAGAATATTTAAATATATTAAATAAGAAAACACGGGACAAGAAAGTGTCCCGTGTTTTCTTATTCTTATTTTGTCATTTGTTTGTCATTCAACATAGACATGCTGGGATAACATTTTAAACAATAAAAAGTAATGACCTTGACTTATAAAACTTAAACTTACTTTTCACATGCAATATGTTTGTTTGTTTTTTTAAAACAAAAAATATTAAAATCTATGTTTTTGTGTTACAAATGTTACCTAAAAGTCAGATCAGCGGATATTTTAGAGATTTACGCCCCTCTTCCACTCTGAGGGTCTTCAGAGGGTCCTCTTCGTGATGTCACATCCTGTCACATGATTACCGTCATGTGAGGTGCTTTTAAAACAGCTGATGAAGGGGAAAAGTGGGGACAAAAGTCATTCAAGTTTCTAAATATTCTTTTTGATGATGATGATGTTGCATCACCCATTTTTTTTAAAAACATAATACATATTTTATACAAACAAATAATTTTACAAACACTTTTGTTGTTACAATTTTAATCAGTTTACACTGAATGACATTCTGACACTTTAGAATTCAATAACTCCCTTATTTAAGAAGTTTGTAACATGAAATATAATAATATGAAATATTATAGTTAAAGATATTTATATTTCTACGTCTCATCTTTGACTTTCACACTCTTGTGCAACACCATCATATTTTTTCCATTTATTATAATTTATAGTAATACTTTTTACAATTTTGCCAAAAATTGTTGAATTTTAAAAATAGATACTAAATCAATGAGTTGTTGTTCAACTTCGCAAGCAAACATTTGATCCGTTGTAATTAAAGGATTTAAAACTGACTTTTTTCATTTACATTTTCTTGATCTACTGTCGTTGTTGTTCCCGATAAAACGTTTGCTCGTCTGCAGCGTCAACCATCGGACCTCCGATAACGTCACTGAAACAAGCGTAAGCTACCGCAAAATTATGGGTTCATAAAATAAAGTAAACGGACCCGATGGAACTTTTCTCCTTGAGATTCTTTTTCCATCGATTGTCGTGACACGCATTACATCGGCTTTTTCTCACTTCTTTACTAAAGATTTTTTTTTGTTTTTTAGTTTAGTAACTCCAACCTAGAGGGAAAAAAAAAACCTTAAAATAACCAAATAAATAAATCAGAAGAGTAAGTTCTAAGTAATATAGTAAAATACAAATAACGAGAAACGGCCAAAGATAGGAATGGGAACAGGAGTGGCGGCAGCCACATATAAATAAGTTATTTTCATGGTTATTTTATCGACCTCATTTTAAAGTAAATCAGTTTGACACATTCTCATTTCCTTTAGACACCAATCAGCCATAACATTCTAACCACTGACAGGTGACACCGCCTGACTTCAACGCCCAACTGGACGACGTTTAGAGATGATGAGACAGAAGAAGACGCTGTTTGTTTCTCTCCCTCACCTCATCAGGGCTTAAATCAAGCTGCGGGAAAGCGACGGGCGTTTCTTGCGCTCCTGACCGAGAACCATGGAGGAGACGAGTCGAGAAGCCGTGGCCACGGCGGTGCAGCGCGTGGCAGGGATGCTGCAGCGATCGGACCAGCTGGACAAAGTGGAGCAGTACCGAAGACGAGAGGCTCGCAAAAAGGCGTCAGTGGAAGCCCGGCTGAAGGTGATGTGCGGTCAGGGACGTACGGGGTTGTTCTCTTCATGGTGAAAAAGTCTTATTGCAGAGAAAGATGCTTCTACTTGTACGGTACACTTTTATATAAAATACATGTGTTTCAAAATAAAGGCATTTTGCTAACTCTCAGTCGTACAACCCAATAAAAATAGTAAACAGAATTCAATTTTTCAAAAAATAGGATGTTTGGAGCGATCTTCTGGCCGTTGTCTGTTGTGATAGCGACCTAACCCTAAATATATGTACAATATCAGTCAGTGGTTCTTTTTTGGCCCATAGCCTTAGTATCAAATATTCGCTGGTTTTTAGGTTTCCCTCAGATGTGAGAGACGTCGATGTTTGAGATTTATGGTTTGAGAATGTCGCTCGGATAAATTATGGAATAAAAGCACAGACAACCTGGGTCTCTCCGTCTTCTCCCGACGTCAATCTTCTTATATGACACGTGATTGAC
The DNA here is from genome assembly GCA_009660295.1 of Lophius piscatorius. NCBI lineage: Eukaryota > Metazoa > Chordata > Actinopteri > Lophiiformes > Lophiidae > Lophius > Lophius piscatorius. The sequence goes on from VRLP01004424.1 coordinate 10,702, forward strand.
GGAAACGTCTGTCGGCTCTGCTCCACCTCCAGAGTGAGTTACCGAGTCAGAGCTCAACGTATCCCGCTTTCTGGAACAGAAACCCCAGATCCTCCTTTCTCTCAGGTTTAACCAACTCAGAGTTTCCAATAAGCCCGCTTCCTGAATGGCCCCGAGTTCACCGCCGTCGTCCTGGTCCCAACGTTCAGTCGCATACATACATACATTCTGTCAATCCAGACGTACATCAATATTACGTCTGGATTGACAGAAGGCTAGAAAGTCAGTTGTTGATCAGAGGATGAACGAGTCACTATGGACCAGGAGAACTTTATTTGGGAGGTGGAGATCATCTGTGACACCACCAATCCTTTTTCCAAGCACAACATGGGATGTTTGTTTGTGGAGTGGAAATGAAGAAGTGAGTCGTGATTTTGCCCAACTAAAGTGAATAGAACACATGCGTGCCTCAGAACCGCGGCGCAGCCTCGACCCCCACAGTGGAATGAAGGCGTTTGTTATTTTTTTGTGGGATTGTAATCCAACACGAGCTGCACGGAGTAACTTCAGCCGCTGCAAGGCTGTGTTCTAGGCCGTCAGCGAGTGACCCTGTTTGTTGATGCTAGCGCTAACGTCTTCTTCACGTCCTTCAGGCGGCCATCCAGTCCCAGCTGGACGGCGTTCGCACCGGACTGACCCAGCTGCACAGCGCTCTGCTGGACGTCAAAGACATCCAGAGCTCGCTGGCTGACGTGAGCAAAGACTGGAGGCAGAGCATCAACACCATCGAGAACCTGAAAGACGTCAAGGACGCTGTCGTTCAACACAGCCAGTTGGCTTCTGCCGTGGAGAACCTCAAAAACATTTTCTCGGGTAGGTCTCCGCTCCCAAACACGATGACGTGGAGATCTGCCTCGACTCTGACTCCGCCTTATTATTCCCTTCGCCGTGTTGCTCAGTGCCGGAGATCGTGGCGGAGACTCAGCAGCTCATAGAGGAGGCGGAGCTGCTGCAGGCCCACAGGAAGCTGATGGAGCTGGAGTGTTCCCGTGACGACCTCATGTACGAGCAGTACCGCATGGACAGCAAGAACACAAGTGACATGAACCTCATCTCCATCTACTTTGAAGACGTGAGTCCTACTAACTTAACCTGATAACGGCTAAATAACAGAGTATCAAGTCTCCGCATAACGAGGTTTCTGTCTCAGTCGTCATGGTAACAGTATTCACCACGTCAACCGCAGGAGGAGCTTTTTCTTTTTCTCTTAACTCTACCTGAAATACCTGAAATAATATTCAAAAACGTAGAAACATAAAATAATGATACTAAACTACTAAAATGACAAAACATTAAATGATAGCTTTGGAAAACCGACTAAAATGTTGAGAAATGAAACATAAATTAATAATAATATATAACCTGCTTGAATGTAGAAACATGAACCCAAACAATAATAATAAAAAGCTGACCAAAGTGAAAAAAGAAAAAAAAATATCATAAAATAATTTTAAAAAATGTCGAAACAAAACAGAATAATATTCAAAATTGTAGAAACATTAAACATAAAATAATAATATGGAACCTGCTTAAATGTAGAAACATGAAATGAAATCAACAACTTAAAAGCAACTTCAATTAATAATAAAAAAACTCAAAAAGAATTAATAAAATACAATTTAAATGTTGAATAATTAAAGATAAATAATAATAATATATAATCTGCTAAAATGTAGAGACATTAAATGGTATAATCATAATAAAAACTGTCTAACTGAAATTTAGGACCAAAACATAAATAAATAATTAAAAACTGACTAAAACGTAGAAACAAAAAATTCAATAATAATAGAAAACTGACTAAAATGTCAAAATAACAAAACATTAAATGATCATGAATAACTGACTTAAATGTAAAAACATAAAATAATTAAGAAAAACTGACTAAAATGTAGAAACAAAAATTAAAAAACAATAAAATACAATCTAAATGTCGAAATATTAAACATAAATAACAATAATGATACATAACCTGCTAAAATGTAGAAACATTAAATAGAATAATCATAATAAAGACTGTTTATGGGGAACAAAACATGAATAAATAATAATAAACGGACTAAAATGTAAAAAAACAAGAAAAGAAATGATTATAAATAACTGACTTAAATGTAGAAACATAAATTAAAAATTATAGAAACTGCATGTATTATATTGGCGCTACTCACAGAGGTGATGCATATTTTTCCAGGTGACGTTGGTGGAGCGGCTGAATCAGTTTTATTTTAGTTTGATAAAGTATAGTTGGTGTAAAATAACGCTGTGGTGTGTCTCCTCTTCCTCACAGGTCCAGGGCCTGTCGGACGAGCTAGCCAAACAGCTATGGATGGTTCTGCAGAGATCCATGCTCACGGTCCGTCGGGACCCCACCATGCTGGTGTCGGTGATTCGCATCATTGAGCGGGAAGAGAAGATTGACAGGCGCATGGTGGACCGTAAAAAACAGACCGGGTTCATCCCGCCTGGGAGGCCCAAACGCTGGAAGGACAAGATGTTTGAGGTAAAAGGCGGTTGTTGTTTTTTTATGCCTTCACCTCCAGCCGAGCCCGCCGGGTCGACCCAAGTGTCTCTCTTTGGGTTTTGTAGGTGTTGGAGGCCACGGTCGGCACCCGCATCGAGGGCACGCAGGCGATGACGAAGGAAGCTGATAAAATGTGGCTGGTGCGTCTCCTTGAGATAACCAGGAAGTATGTTCTGGACGACCTCATCGTTGTCAAGAACCTCATGGTGCAGTGTTTCCCCCCACACTACAACACTTTCAACAGGTGACGCATCCATCCTCCACACTGTCTTTAGCTGCCCGCCCGACTCTGTGTCCACGTCCTCCTGACAACGTAACAAACTGGACCCGCAATGTAAAATGTTCACGCTAAAAGTCAAAGATCCAGTTCTAACCTTCACCGACTGAGACAGTCACATGACTTCTCTGAGTCACGGCAACGCAAAGTTGGATAGGTATAGATGTAGTCTATGTTCATAAATGTAGTCTATGCACATAGATGTACATAGATGTAGTCTATGTATATAGATGTACGTAGATGTAGTATATGTATATAGATGTAGTCTATGCACATAGATGTACATAGATATAGTCTATGCACATAGATGTAGTCTCTGCACATAGATGTACATAGATGTAGTCTATGCACATAGATGTAGTCTCTGCACATAGATGTACATAGATGTAGTCTCTGCACATAGATGTAGTCTATGCACATAGATGTAGTCTCTGCACATAGATGTACATAGATGTAATCTATGTAAATATGTGAATAAATGTACATAGATGTAATTGATGTACAACGATATACATAGATGTCAAGAACCTCATCTATGTATATATGTGTATATAGATGTACATTGATGTAATAAGATGTTAGTATATGTCATATTTGTATATAGATATAATAGATGTACATAGATGTAATCTATTTCTATAGATGTAAATATATTTAATCAATGTAATTGATGTACATAGATGTAATTAGATGTTAGTATATGTAATAGATGGACATAGATGTAATCTATATATAACTATTGTATTGAAATAGATATAATAGATGCCCTATATGTAAATAGATGTAACAGATGTTATTTATGTATAAAGAGCTGGAGACTGGGCTGAGCAAAGATGTGGAAGTGAATGGTTAGAGAGAATCGAGAGAAACATCCAATGACAGGTGAACAGAGTGTTTGAGAGAAATTCGTTTTTTGGTAGGTTTTCTGTCCTGGTGAGGAGAAGGTTAAAGGTCAACTGTAAATATTCTTCTTCCTAGCTAAGCAGAGACCCCAAAGGGTTGGTTGCTGATTGTTTCTGCTGCTTGTGTGCTCCAGGTTCTTCGGTCTCTACCACCATGCCGTGTCCAGCCGGGTCAAAGAACTGGCCTCTGAGGATCTGGAGGCTAATGAGATCGTGTCCCTGCTAACGTGGGTCCTCAACACGTACACGAGGTAAACGCATCCGTCGGTCACCTGCTCTCTCCTCATTTAAATGAAAGAAACTCCTTCGTAGAGAATGATACAAAACCGGTGCTGATTTCATTTCTTCATCATTAGATGTTTACATTTCACCCTCACAGACTGATACATTAGACATAGACAAAAAATACCAAGTGTTGGTAGATTCTAATACTGAACCCTTTTTAACAGAATAAATATTCAAAGGTTCCTAAAGAAGTACATCATCTCATCCAGTGGTTTAAAAAAAAAACAGGGGCTTTTAAGTTAAACTGCATCTGGTTTTATCACAGTATTTCGACTCATTAAGATACTTTTCTCCTGTAGACCTAAAATGTTCCTAAAATGTGCCCCAGTACTCCTGACTTCTGAGAATTCATTAACTTGTTCTTTGTGACGGAACTGCAATGAGGCTTCATCCTGTTTTTTCTGTAAAGAAAACAAAAATAAACAAACATTGATTTATGTCACATCTAAAAGTTGTTGTCAGTGCATACATCTCCCCCTGATGGCCATTGTTGGTATTTCACAGCCATATTTGACATATTCTTGAGTCCTACTGTGTAGAAGAACAAGAACTTTGTGGTATTTCTATCAAATGTGATGCAGAAGTTATCAAAGAGCTTCTGAACAAATTCACTGATTGTTTACTTTCATGTTTCTGTGATATAATGATTTCAGAACCTTTGATCTAAAAACATCTGCTGGGGAGAGAAATATTACTCACACATAGTAACAGATTACTCACACGTTGTAACATATTACTCATACATAGTAACAGATTTCTCACACACAGTACCAGATTACTCGCACACAGTACCAGATTACTCGCACACAGTACCAGATTACTTCAACACAGTAACTGATTACTCACACACAGTACCAGATTACTTCAACACAGTAACTGATTACTCACACATAGTAACAGATTACTCACACGTTGTAACATATTACTCATACATAGTAACAGGTTACTCACACAAAGTACCAGGTTACTCACACATGGTAAAGTACTACTCACACATAGTAACAAATTACTCACACATAGTAACAAATTACTCACACACAGTACCAGATTACTCACACACAGTAACGTATTACTCACACATAGTAACAAATTACTCACACATAGTACCAGATTACTCACACACAGTACCAGATTACTCACACACAGTACCAGATTACTCTCACACAGTACCAGATTACTCACACATAGTAACAAATTACTCACACACAGTACCAGATTACTCACACATAGTAACGTATTACTCACACATAGTAACAAATTACTCACACATAGTAACGTATTACCCACACATAGTAACAAATTACTCACACATAGTACCAGATTACTCACACACAGTACCAGATTACTCACACACAGTACCAGATTACTCACACATAGTAACAAATTACTCACACACAGTACCAGATTACTCACACATAGTAACGTATTACTCACACATAGTAACAAATTACTCACACATAGTAACGTATTACCCACACATAGTAACAAATTACTCACACATAGTACCAGATTACTCACACACAGTACCAGATTACTCACACACAGTACCAGATTACTCACACATAGTAACAAATTACTCACACACAGTACCAGATTACTCACACATAGTAACGTATTACTCACACATAGTAACAAATTACTCACACATAGTAACGTATTACTCACACATAGTAACAAATTACTCACACATAGTAACGTATTACCCACACATAGTAACAAATTACTCACAAATAGTACCAGATTACTCACACACAGTACAGGATTACTGACACACAGTACCAGATTACTCGCACACAGTACCAGATTACTGACACACAGTACCAGATTACTTCAAACACAGTAGAAGATACAATGTTACTGACACTGAAAATAAAGCTTACCTGTCCGTAGACACCAAGGTGAATCACATTCACCTGATAGCTGTGCAGCTATTTTAAGTTTATTTTGTGGATGTCATTCAGGTCAGGCGTCACTTAAAATAACCGATGAGAAGAAGGTCTTCATCAGACACTTTAAGAACTGCCTCTGTTTCAGCGTGGAGATGATGTGCCATCCGGAACTCCGTTCAGAATGTGACATCGACCAGCTGGAGCCTCTGCTCCCTCAGGAGGTGGTGGACGACCTGCTCAGCAAATATATCAAGACCTTCACGGTGAGCGCCACAGACACGGACTGGACCACCAGTGGACATCCCATACAAGATATTTATCATGCCTGTTATTATTTATTAGAGGTATCGTAACTGTACATGCAGTTACTTTCAGTTAATTCACTGACAGTAGAAGCGTTTTGTTTCCTCTTGGTGTCACAACTCCTCTTCCAGCCTTCGCCCTTTCGTACAGCGGGTTTCAGAAAGCGGGATAAGTTGAGCTCTGGCTCAGTTACCGCGCAAACTCATTCTGTGAAGCTAACCTGCAGTGAAACTAGAAGATACTTTCACTCAGGCAATGACTCCCTCCTACGCCAGTTTGCTCTCCTGATCAAAAGCCATCATCAGTAGAGCTCAGATACTGGGATTCACCATGGCAACCAGTGACATGCTGTGGTCGGCATTCTTCATGTCATTTGAGTGGGAAATTCTTTTGAATGCATTCACGTGAGTATATTTATTATTAAAAAGTAACACGGCCTCATCAGAGAAGGAGAGGAGACTGGCTTGGGAGGAACTTGTGTATGTGTGAGTGAAAGCATCTACTAGTTTTTTTCTAGCTTTTTCTCTGACTATTGTGAGACTATCTGAGATGCATAATTAGTTCTTCGTATACACAGACAGAAGTATGGCTCTTAACACGGCTAGTAACCAACCAGCTCCATCGTCCACGCCTAGAGAGCCAACGATCCTCCGCCTCAGACGCTCCTGCATCACTTTTCTTTTTACATGGACACTTTCCTCCTCGCAGAATGAGGTCATTCCGAAAGTACACTCCTGCAGTGAATGTTGACATGAGCAGCGATCCAATCAGGAGCGGCGTTCACATGCGGCGACGCGTCAGTCGGAGGAGCAGTGCATCTACGGTTCCTTCAGAGGGATGGATTTAGAAATTACATTCAGTTATTTACTCCCTAAGAGCGTGTAATAAAATCAATCCATCCATTTCCAGCTGATTATACACTGATAAAAACATGATGATGATGTTATACTCCATGAAAGAGACTTGACAGACTGCACCTTTAAATGTAGAGATTCTGACTCTGACGATCCGCGTTCTCAGTCCAATATAACAGGCTGGCTGAGGAAAGCTCTGGAAACAGACAAGAAGGACTGGCAGAAGGAAGTGGAGCCCGAGGCCGACCAAGACGGATACTTCCAGACAACACTGCCTGCCATCGTTTTTCAGGTAACACACACACACATGCTGGCCCCTCCCATTTTTCTCTTCCTCTCTCCCCTGTGTCTGCGCCACGTAATGTAGAATGTAACAAAAAACATGACTGGACTCTGACGTCACTGCGGCGGAATTTTAGGCCGCTCCTGCTTGTAGAACTTCTCAAGTCCCCCAGACTTTGACTCTGAGACATTCACAGGTGGACCTGCTGTGTCTGTCCAGGATCATTGTCTCACGGCATGACCTCACGGTCTGATGACCTGACATTCTCCTTCAGAAGAATCCATGTTTCACTTCATGACGCGAGTTATACTGATTCTGAAGCAGCAGAGCATCTCCACAACATTCCACTGCCATCTCCATGTTGGACCGTAGGTCTGACGTCCTTTTAGTGGAGGGTCTGCGTTTGGTTTCCACCAGATGGAACGAGACCCCCATCTTCAAACAGTTAAACATTCCACTCATCAGTCCAGAGAGGATTTCCCCCAGAAGCTCTGAGGGTCTGTGTTGTGGGTAAATTCAGACCTGCCTTCATGTTCTTCTGGGTCAGCAGTGGCTTTTTCTCCACCACTCTCACATGATGCCTTTTGCGTCCAGTGACTTTGGTATAGTGGAGCCATGACCCCTGACCTTTTTGAGGGGTGAGAGACTGGGATGTTCTCTATGGATCTTTGGCGACTTCCTGAATGAATTATTGGAGTTGTTGATTTGTCCGCCAACTCTACAGACTTTTAAAAAGTTTTTTGAGGATGTCATCTTTGCTGATATCCTTGGAAACATGGAAGGATGGTCGTCTTATTCTAGCCTCACCAACCTTAACTCATAACTTAGAGTAAATGTGTGGAAGTTCTGCTGAGTCTGAAGGTTGTTCATCTTCTCCATCGCATTCATCCAAAACCACATTTACAGCAACCTAGCAAAGGAACGTTTTCCCGGTCAATACGACCCCTGACCTTTATGTGTCTCTCCTCCATCAGATGTTTGAGCAGAACCTGCAAGTCGCTGCACAGATTGATGACGATTTCAAGGAGCAGGTTCTAAAGCTCTGCCTGAAACAGATGATCACCTTCCTCATCAGGTAACAGTCATAATCTACAGACGCCAGGAGGAGAAATGGACAGAAAAAATGTAAATGCTCACTCGTATTTGTGTCGTTCACGCCATCCTGCATTAACCCATTAGCCCTGTTGCTGTGAAAGTGACCAAAGCTCTTCACCTTCTTCATCTTTGGACTGCTCCCTTCAGGGGTCTCCACAGCTGATCATCTGTTTCCACCTTCTCCTGTCCACTGCATCTTCCTCTGTCACACCAACCAACTGCATGTCCTCTCTCCCCACATCCAGGAACCTTCTTTTTGGTCTTCCCGTTCTACTCCTGCCTGGTAGCTCCATGTCCAGCATCCTTCTACCAGTAGATCCACTATCCCTCCTCTTCTTCACGGGTCCAAACCATCTCAATCTGTCCTCTCTGACTCTCCAGGACGTCTAACCTGGACTGTCCCTCTGATGTCTCCTTTCTAATCCTGTCCATCCTCCTCACTCCCAGAGAACATCTGAACATCTTCATCTCTGCGTCCTGTCTTCTGGTCAGAACCACCGTCTCTAAACCATCCAGCAGAACTTCTCTCACCTCCATCTTGGAAACCTTTCCCTTCACTCCTGCTGCTCCTCTGTCACAGATAACTCCTCACACTCTTCTCCACCCACTCCACCCTGCCTTCACTCGCTTCTTCTCCTCTTTTCCACACTCCCCGCTGCTCTGAACAGTTGACCTCCAACTACTTAAACTCCAGCAACTTTACCTCTTCTACTCCTTCATCATCACCTCCTCCTGCCTCCCTTTCATTCACACACATATATTCTGTCTCGCTGCCACTGACCTTCATTCCTCTTCTCTCCAGCACATACCTCCACCTCTGGGTTCTCCTCCACCTGCTCCCTATTCTCACGACAGATCACAATGTCCTCCACCAACATCGTAGTCCTCCAGGGACACAAGCGATGTGACGAGACAATGATGCATATTTCAGCACCATGGACAGAGCCTCAGTAATCGCTTTAAATGACAGGAAATGAACAAATTCCATTGCGTTTTCTTTTAATTTACACAAATTAAAACGTAAACACATTTGGCATCAACATTTCTCGGTATTAAATCCAGACCAGGAGAGTTGATCATTCGTCATCTTGTCTGGATTGATTTACGACTGAGTCGGTTAATTATAGCCAGTTAATTAAAAGACAGTCTGCTGTGTTCTAAAACTCGCCACATACACGAGACGCTCGATGAAGAACGATCCCTACATTTTTTATGTCCATACTACCTCCTAAATATTTGTTCAGTGGAATCAGGGAGCAGGAGTATAAACAGCTGTAATAATTCTAACAACCGATGTGTGTTGTTTTGTTTTTTTCATCCTGTAGGTACAGAGAGGAGGCGCTGCTGTTCAAGGAGGACCACCTGAAGGACCGACAGCTTCCTCAGTTTTACGTACAGTACATGATCGCAATCATCAACAACTGCCAGACGTTCAAGTGAGATTTTGTTTCATATATTAACATTTTTTTCACAATTTGTCCAATCTTCTCAGTCTTTGTGTCGGGGGTCCATCCAAAGATTTGTCCCGCTGAGTCAAGCGGTGAGGGTTTTGACTCTAGCAAGTCATAAATCTGTAACTAGAATAACGTGGCCTGATGGTGATGCGACATGGAAACGAAAAACCTTCCTCTTAATCCAGAATAGAAGTGCTTGATCAACCTTTTCTCCACAGATCCGGTGGTGCATGAGTCAAACAGTTGTTGTGCTTCACTTACACGGACGCGTTATATAGTAATTACACGATTATTACACATTGTAATCTCACCTATAGTTAAAGCAAATTAACATGCGGCCTTATTTAAAATATCTAAAGCTATTGGGAACCTTCCTGGAATATTACCAGGATCAATAATCTTACTCAATCTCCATTCATTTGTTTTATTTAATACATACATTTGTTTCTCTTTTGCTGAATTACGGCGGTATAACGCTCTAGAAGTCTATTACTTTATAAATCTCCCATTTATTATCCATCTTTATTCCTTAATTTCCATTCATTTATATATTCACGATTCCTGTCCATCTAGTCCAAATATAAAACTCGACCTCTGGGACTATGACTGTCAGGCTCCAGAAATATTAACAACTTCATTTTCTCTGTGATCCTCGGGTCAATTAAGACGTTCAGCAGAATAAGAACCTGAGACGAAACATTTTTCTGGATTCCGTATCCTGAAGAGTGACAGCTGTCCCCTGTGTCTCGTCCCTCAGAGAATCCATCAACAGTCTGAAGAAGAAGTACTCCCACTCCATAGAGCCCACTGACAGCGACGCCACGATAGAGAGGACGCTCAATGAGGTGGCCAAGGAAGGATGTCAGTTCCTGCTGGACGAAGTCTTCCTGGACCTGGAGGTGAGAAGGGTTCTTGTTTCATTCTTGCATCAGTGAAGTCTGTCTTCTCTGATGCTGGCTACAACGTGGGCGACCCCAGACATGAGGACGCTTTCAACCGATTTATAACATCGTAATCAGGCATGGGGTCCAGGTGTGCTTGGTTTTCCGTTTGGGGTAAAAAGTACGCAACACCCGGTTATGCCGTTCTCGGTCCAAAAGCTCCCATTGGATTGGATATTTCGGGTATTCCGTCGGAGGATCGGGAGTCGAGATTCGAGATCGGGAGCAGTAAGATAATCTTATTGACGGCACACATTTGAGAATTATTTGGACAAGCAGTCGTTTGAGATGAGCCTCGAATCAGGCCACGCCCCAACAACTGTTGGGGGGCGAGTCAGGTGTTTTATCTTCTAGTGTGTAGCTATCATAACTGCAACCAATATTATTCATAGAACTGGGTTGTGTCGGTTGTGCCAGACGACTTCTGTGATGTCACTCTGTGTCTGACATCTTTCTATCAGAACCAGCATCCACTTCTTCAGTAGTTTGTACTGCAGTAGCAGGATCACACAACAGGGCCAGCCTTCATCCCCACAACCATCGATTAACCTGGTGGTCCTTCCTTAGACCACATTAGTAGGTTCTAACCACTTTAGGCCGGGAATGTCCAACAAGATCTGCAGTTCTGGAGACACTCTGACCCAGTTGTCTAGCCATCACAATCTGGTCCATTTCTCCTGCTTCCAAAATCAACTTTAAGACGGAATGTCCACCTGCTGCCTGGGGGACCATGGTAACCACGGCAAAAAGAAAACCACTGTTATTCTGGCTTCACCGGTCACTGGTTATAATGTTGTGGCTGATTGTGTAGTATGTAGTATAAAGGGTTAAGACGCGTGACATTTTCACATTCTTAGGTAAATTCTATTGAACTGAAAAGGCTGTAATTGATCTTATTGCTTCATTTTGAATTTTTTTTCACGCCACATCAACCAGCATCACCTGAATGAGCTGCTGACCCGGAAGTGGCTGACGGGCTCTCACGCGGTGGACACCATCTGTGTGACGGTGGAGGACTACTTCAACGACTTCAACAAGATCAAGAAACCCTTCAATCAGGTAGGAGGAGGGCGGAGGTGGTTGGATGCTGGGGCCGAGTCCGACGCTGCGATCATGTGACGTGTGGTGCGTGTGCAGGAGATGACGAGCGAGGCCCTGCGGCGGGTGGTGGTGGAGTACATCAAGGCCGTGATGCAGAAGAGGATCACGTTCAAGAATGCTGACGAGAGGAGGGAGGGAGCAGAGAGGATGATCAAGGAGGCCGACCAGTTCAAGTTCCTCTTCAGTAAACTGGCTGCCGTGAGTTTACGCCGACCCACGTTCCCTCTGAGGTCCTCTCTTGGCCGGGCGGGAACCAATACCAGCAGGGTTTGGCTGGTTTAAGAAGGTACGGTCTGGTGTGGAAAAACGCCAGACTCGACCAGTGTACAGAACTTCATCACTAGGTGTCAGACTTGACTCGGTAGTCCTTCCCTTTGAGCTCAGAGATTGGGGTCAGAGGTCAGACGCCAGGCTGCTCTCTAGAGCCGGGCTTACACTGTAACGGCGCTGTGCTCAAACTGACAGAAAAAAAGTTTCTTTGTTAGCAACATGCTAACAAGACAGAAACGAGCTGTCTTTCTCATTTTATGCCATCCTGTGTGCTGATACCTTATTATTTAAAAAAAAAAAAGAAGCTGCCGTATCTGGACTCGAAGGTGTCCAGAACGCCGTTGACAGTATGACTGGTCTGTTTAGCAGAGAGAATTGTGGGTAAGCGAGCTACATTTGACTGTATAAACTATTAACTTCAAAGCTAGCACCCCTCTGACAGCTATAACCTCTCTTACTTCTTCCTTTCTTATTGGCCACAAACTGCACTTTCTACTTTATGACTACTTATTACTTATTATTTTTATTATTACAACGCGTTATGTCACCATGGCAACTCAGACGCTCAGCCCCTTTTCACAGGCGCAGTGAGAAAAGAAGGCGCTGACGTCAGCAAATGGATTTGAGACCCTGCCAACATTTCTGACATGCCAGAAAACCATTGGATCGTCCCACGTTGGAGCTTTTATGTTGATATTCTTGAATGTTACTCACGGACAGAGTCATTTTCCCTTACTTTAAACTTCTACGTCGTCTCACGGCTTTTACCGCCGTCTGACAGCAGAAACGACGTGATGACGAGGATCTCCTCTCAGATCATAATAAAACCACGGTTCCACTGTGTGTTTGTTGGTTTACAAGTAAAAGAATACGACGTTGGTCTGATACCTCGGAGAACTGGTTCCTGTTGGGCGTTTATGCGCAAGTCGTTGATCGGACCTGTAAACCTGTAAACTCTTTAATCATGATCCTTCCTCTTACAAGGTTCATGTTTCTTTGCAACAACATGTCTGCTGTGTTGTGTTTTGTTTAGGGTGGAGACACAGACAGGTTTTGTGGAGCCATAGCTGCAATTGCTGAAGTCTTCAAGCTGACTGACCCCACCCTGCTGTTCCTGGAGGTCAGCACCCTGGTGTCCAAATACCCCACCATCAGGTACACACACACACACACACTTTTTTTTGCTATAGAAGAGCCACTCGGTAGGATTCCGGTGACATCACTCAGGCCTTCGTAGATTCTTGGCGAGGGCGTGGCGAGCTGAGGCTGTCATTTGGAACTTCGACACTAAATAGACAGATTTCCAGTTTTGGATCATCCTGGTTCTCAACCGGTTGGTTTGGGTTTTGAAAACAAGAGCGAGCTTGTACAATAAAATATCTTAATGAACTGATTTTGAGGGAATCTAATAGAAAAATAGATCTATGAGGAATATTTAGTCTATATTTCACAAACCAGACCTCAACCACTCACCACCACCCATGTTTTAAATAAGTTGTTTTTCCAAGTCGTGTGGGTGGGGAAACAACAAAAGGGAATGTAGACAGTGAAATTAAAGAAACTTCATAATCATCCCCCCAGGGACAGATAAAGTAGGGAGAGTACTCATAAAAACAAACTAAGGTCACAGAATATAAAAACATTGATTAAGTGGAGGAGGGTCTGATCAAAGCTGTCTGGCTCCGCCTCCAGATGATGTTGTGAACTCAGACACATGGCGCCATCAGACGTGTCTGCGACTTCACACGAAATGCAACGCAGCAGTTGTGTTTACTCGTGTTTGAAGAAGTATATTTGCGGGTTTGCGTTACTCAGGCGGGTCGATCTCACAAGTAAACCAGAAAACAAAAATATCGCAATTTATAAAACAGTAAGGACTAAATAAGGATCTCTTCAACACCGAAAACGTTTGGCACAACAAACTTAATCACACACTTCACATTTTAATGACCCAGAGGAACCTAGCGAGCTTCAAGAAGCTAGCGTTAGCTGAGCGGATAATGCTAGCGGGTGCTCAGAACCGGCCACGAGCCCGCTTGTATGTACGTATCTATGCTGTCATTTATGGCTTTAAAATGCAACGGCAAAAAAAAATCTTAATGAGAAACTAAAAATTGAAATGCCCAGAGGAATCATTTTAAATAAGCTGACATTAGCAGAGCGGCTAATGCTAGCGGGAGTGCAGAGAAATTCCATAAAAGTACAAAGTACAAATTCCATAAAAATATCCTCCAAATGTTGTTCAACTCAGAATCTTTCCTTATAACTTGATGTGAGTTTCTTCTACGGTGGCCGAGGGAGGGGTCGCCATGTCTCCTTACTTTTTCTCCCTTCCTGTTCGCCGTAGGGAGGACCACATCCAGGCGCTGCTGGCCGTCCGCGGCGATGCCAGCAGGGAGATGCGCCAGATGATCATCGGAACTCTATCCGAGAATAGAGTGTCCCACTCCGGTGTGGCGCAACCCATCTTCAGAGACATCGCCGTGCCCACCATGACCATGTCCACCATGACCAACATGACCTCCATGGCAACGGCAAAGCTCCTGAAATGAACCCCGATGATCGTCAGAACCTCCCCCTCCTCCCAGTGTCCTACAGTGATGTCAGAGTTTGATCTGGATCTGGTGATCCGCAATATTAAATGTTAAAGCGCTTACGGGATAGAATTCACTGCAAAAATCCGGGGGAAGGATCTTATCGTCCATGAAGATCGATCACTTATGCGATCACGGGACCTCCGCCGTCACACTGGGCCGCCTCGGCCGCGTCTGGATTCCGATTGTTGTCTAACGCTTGGCGTGTTTGATTGTCCCCATCTTTGATTGTTTGTTTATATTACGATCCTTTATAATTATGTCTGTCGGCTACAACGAAATAATAAAACTAAAATTGTAATTAAAGACGCTGGTCTGACTACGGGGCACACTTCGTCTCCTTTTACGCACATTATATTCACAAACAGGCTCAAACTAAATTATATCGTAATAATGAGATATTTTATCGTAATTATGAGATCCGTATCTCGTAATTACTGAAAAAAGGATCTCATAATTACAAGATAATGATGTCATAAAGACGGGAAAAAGATCTGGTTATTTCGAGAAAAGGATCGGGTAATTATGAGATATTGTATCGCAATTATAAGAAGAAGACTTATCTGGTATCTCGTAAGTACCAGATATTATAAGGACATATAAGGAAAAGGATATTTTTTTTGTTCATTAGGTGCTTCCGTACATTTTAACTCAAAATCCATTGAAAATAAGAAGAAGAAAAAAAGAAGATTTTAGGTTCCTGATTTCCCTCAGACATTTGTTTAAACCATAAGAACCCAGAACTGTTTCTCCTGCCGATACAAAACAGACCAATTGAACACGTTTCTGAAATAGGATTTTGAAATGTTGTCATCAGAAGAGGTTTAATGTAAAACAGGACATGTTGAGGATTTAGACCGAAACTTGGCTTTAATAACAAACAAACAAAATAAAACAGACGTTGATGGAGCCACCATCTTGTGGTGGAAAGGACTGTCTTTTCTCCCTGCGTCTCCACCTACGGCTGGGAGTGAGTCTCATTTTCAAATTTTAGAGCCACGTAGACCTTCGTGTGAGGAAGAACTGGATTGATTGAGGCAAAGTTCGGTTTTGTGTTTCTGACACTAGGGGGACCAAATTCTTTGGAGCCATAATTTCTCAACCGTTGGTCCAATTTAGTCCAAATTTGGTGCAGATGAATCTACTCCAGGGGATCGATCTGTTATATGTTGTGTTTTACTGTAATAGCTCATATTTTACTCACTAGGGGGAGCTATTTACAAAAACGACAGCTTGGGTCTATTTTTAAACTATAAATCAATGCTCAATCGCGTAAATATGTGATTGTATTTCAGGATTTAAAAAATAACCTAGTCCTAATCTGTCGTCCCCGACAGCAAGGATATTATCCCCTAAAAGACCCCAATCACCTGCATTGTGCAAGCAATGACCCTGATTGAACTCCCCAAATTAAATGTCAAGAACAATATCAACTATTGAAGTAAAACTTGATGATAGATCTCCTAGAGTGGATTGTTGTCCACCGAATTTCGACTAAATCAGATG
The DNA here is from genome assembly GCA_009660295.1 of Lophius piscatorius. NCBI lineage: Eukaryota > Metazoa > Chordata > Actinopteri > Lophiiformes > Lophiidae > Lophius > Lophius piscatorius. The sequence goes on from VRLP01004424.1 coordinate 27,016, forward strand.
AATGGTGGAGAAATTACGTCCCACAACGTTTGAAGATGAAACTCCCCCTTGTGTCCAAAATATAGAACTGACCATCACATGCACCAAATTTGGACGGGAGGGGAACAACGGTTTAGAAATTATGGCCCGAAAACTTCAGAAAAACTTGAAAAATTTGTTCGTTTGATTTTCATTTTCTACTTTGATTATGAGAAAAGTAAAATCATGAGGAGACAGAAACGAAATACGGGTTTGTGTTTTTCGTTTTCTGAGACAAGGATGTGGACATTTACAATCGCACCAATGAGACTTGATTATAGCCGCTAATACATACACAGATCAGCCACAAGATTACAACCAACCAATCAACAAATGAGTCACTGACTCATTTAAATACACAATGAAGTCTGAAACGACTGTTTTCCAGTATAAACAGTAAAAGGCGTTCATATTTTTGGACCAATCACAACATCCCATTTCACGGATGTCCGTGTCACCATACGGCAGCGTGAGCAAGCACACCTGCAGTCCAGAGTCCTCTCCACATGGGATCTTTATCCGTACCATAAACCACCTCAACTACTGGTGTCTCATCATCTCCAGCATGGATCATGCAGTAAACCAGTAGTACTGGTGTCTCATCATCTCCAGCATGGATCATAGAGTCCAGCATGGATCATAGAATAAACCAGTAGTACTGGTGTCTCGTCATCTCCAGGATGGATCATGCAGTAAACCAGTAGTACTGGTGTCTCATCATCTCCAGCATGGATCATGAAGTAAACCAGTAGTACTGGTGTCTCATCATCTCCAGCATGGATCATGCAGTGAACCGGTAGTACTGGTGTCTCATTAGTTCCAGGATGGATCATAGAGTAAACCAGTAATACTGGTGTCTCATCATCTCCACCATGGATCATAGAGTAAACCAGTAGTACTGGCGTCTCATCATCTCCAGCATGGATCATAGAGTAAACCAGTAGTACTGGTGTCTCATCATCTCCAGTATGGATCATGCACTAAAATACCAAAACGTATGTGGACCGGATCCAAGCTGAAAGACGAAGAAGAATATTAAACCAACATTATTCTACCAGTTAGTAAGATCATGGAGTGGACGCGCCTTCCCAGTATATCGTTGTGTATCAATCCAAAATATATAATCAAAATATGAGGAACCCAAAAAGGAGGACAAACAGAATTCCAGTGCAAGTTGATTTAACTTGGTTACATCACTTTATTTTGGTTTTGTCATAACAACATGCATGCTACCGTTCAGGCCTAGTGGGCCTTCATCATAGCAACAAGGGAGACTGGAGATCTGACAGTTTATAGGGTGGTATCTTCTGGGGTTGTAGAAGAGTTTTATGAGACTGGTTGCCTTTGGGGTTTGATTGGAAGGTACCATGGCTTTGATCCTCTGGTGAGAGCATATTTGTGAAATCTACCGTCTACTACATGGATCAGGAACTACAAGACGAGAGACAGGTACAGGTTCTGTGTCTTAACTGGTTCTCATGTGGCTCTTTATGGTTCTCTATGGCCCTATATGGTTCTGTGCGTTCCTATAAGGTTCTGTGTGGTCTTAAATAGTTATTTGTGGTCTTAAATGGTTCTGTATGGTTCCATATATTCCAGCAGCCGAAGGACTTCCATTCGGCCTTTGAACATGTTTACACTGCTGGATGTGAATTGATGATGTGACAACGTGGATCTGGACTGCTGGATCTTCCTTGAGGTCCATGGAGTCTGAAATGGTTCTTCAGTGGTCCTTTCAGAATCGGTATCCAACATAGTTTAGTGAAGCAGCAGACCTCGATCATCTTCTGTTCAGATCACCACTCATGGATCAGTTGATTGACAGACAGACAAAGCATTGGTAGTTTAGAAAATAGACCTAGACAGAGCTCATGAAGACTCAAGTCCAGTTCAACTAAACTAGGACGAGACCAGGACCAGAGCCTAGAGCCACGGTCAAGAGGTTCTGTGATTGTGGTGTTGGAGATGTGTAGATGGATCAGTCCATCAGAGTAGACAGACTTCCTCCAGAATACAGAGACACTGAGGAACCAGTGTCAAACTGGGACCAGAACCCAAAGCCAGGACAGAGAGGTTCAGTGAAGGTGGTGTTGAAGGTGTGGAGGTGGATCATTCCATCAGAGGAGATGCTGTAGAAGGACAGTGTTCCAGCAGAACTGTCCACATACACTCCTACTCTCTTTGAGACGGACTGGTTGGTGATGTGTGTGAGTCTGTCATTGTGACGGACAGAGAAACGACCATCGCAGCAGACCAGACACCAGGAGTGATCATTGCATCCGAACACACCGTCACTGTTTCCTGTTCTTCTAATTCTTCTGTAGCTCACTGATAACGTAACGTTTCCTTTCCAATGGACCTCCCAGTAGCAGCAACCAGTCAGAACGTCTCCACACAGCAGCTGAGGAAGTTCTTCAAACCGTTCTGGATGATCAGGGTACCCCTGATCCTCAAACACTTTTGTCACCATCCTGTTGTCGTCAGACAGTCTGAGGCGTCTGTTCACTGTGTTTGGGTCAACTGTGATCTCACAGGAATCTGGGGTGAGAAGAAAACACCAACCAGCACCAAGTCTTCATCCACCATCTGCCCATTGATTTTATCGTTTTCATGAATCAAATAATCAACACTTACACTTCCTGAGACCGGGCCTCAACCATCGGACTCCAGCCGGCTCCACCCTGAAAGGAGTAGGCAGTATATCGGTATCAAACATGGACCTGACATCTGTCTTTACTTCCAACAAGTCAAGATGCAACTTAAGAAACTGAAGACAGGTAAAGCAGCAGTCCCAGATGGAATAAAAGTTAAGGTCCTGGACACTATGCAGCTGTGTGGGTCCAACAGTACATCTACAACATGAGCCTAAGGTCGGGTTGGGAAAACATGGGAGTGCTCTGGAAAACATCTTGCTTGGTCCCTGTTCTAAAGAAGGGACGTCCAAACACACTGAATGACTACAGGCCTGTTGCTCTGACCTCTCACATAATGAAGACTCTGGAGAGGCTTGTGTTGGACAATCAACGACCAATGGCGAAGGATGGCTTACACACCCTACATTTTGCGTACCAGAACAACAAAGGAGTTGAGGACGCAAGTGTTCATCTTCTCCATAGGACCTACACCATTCTGGACACGACCGCAAACACTGTGATGATTATTTTCTTTGATTTCTCAAGTAATAATAATGATAATACGTTTAATTTATAATGCACTTTACATTTGGATCAAATCTCAAAGTGCTACAAAGTAAAAGCAGATAAAAGCGTCAATAAAAAATAAAAAATAACTATATAAAAACATGACCAAAAAGCAGCTATGTTAATTAAGGTTATAGGTTCTGCTTTAAGGACGTTTTTAAGTCCTTGTGTCAGTTGTCTGTGGAGCCCTCAGATGGTCAGGGAGGGCTTTCCACAGACGAGGGGCAGCAGAACAGAAGGCCCGATCACCAATGGTGCTGAGCTTAGTCCGGGGAAGGAGGAAGCGGCATGAGTGGGTAGAACGGAGGGATCGTGTCGAGGTCAGTGGGGTGAGTAGTTCTTTTAGGTAGGGGGGTGCGTTACCATGGATACACTGGTAAGTGAGGAGAGAGATCTTATAATCAATCCTGGTGGAGATGGGAAGCCAATGAAGGGAATGAAGAACGGGGGTGATGTGTTCGTCTTTACGAACTCTCATCAGCACTGTGTGCTGCAAGAGCAAAAGTAAGTGCTTTTTTACAACATACGCTCGGAACTCCGAGCTGAGAAACTACGTCCAATTCAATTGGACAGCTCCCTGGTGACCTGGATCAAAGACTACCTTACTGCTTCACCTCAGTAAGACTACAGAACAGTACGTCAGACCAGGTGGCCTGAGCGGACCTTACTTCCTCAGGAAGTTCGGGTCCTTCAATGTGTCCACAACCATCCTGATCATGTTCTAGCAGTCAGTGGTGGCCATTGCTCTATTTTACTCTGCGGTGGGTCACTGGGTCCATCTTCTGATATCGAAGCCGTCAGTTCCCAACAACTACAGGATCAATTTAGTGTCTGCAGACATCAGATATATGCAGCAGCTGTTGACGGAGGGGACGTTCTTCACTGCAGATGTTCCTCACCGATGAAGGAACAGTCCAACATCTACAGGAACACATTTTGATGGAACATCTCAGAGTCCTGTCCTGAGCTTTGAACTCAGCCTGAACTCAAAAAAACTACACTAAATGGAACAGTTTCCGTCTGCTTCCAGTCCTAGTACTAAACTAGGCTAACACTGCCCTGGAGGAGGAAGAACACTAAATGACAGACATCTTCTTTAACAGAGCAGATATTTGTCCTACAGCCAACTATCCTATTTTTTCCTGGAGACAATCTCTTTGGACACGTCCTACACTAATCTGTCCTCCTCATGTCTTGCGCAAAGACGAATAAGACTTCCAGCATGTGTGACTAATCACATAATCCTGATCTCCACCATCGACCAGAAGGCCAGGAACATGGTGCAGATCCTTTTCCCCCCTCAGCGGGACTCTTCATACCTGAGAACGTGAGGAGGGACCAGTTGAGACAGCAGCTCCATTCCTGAGGCTCCTGGATGATTGTAGCTCAGGTCCAGTTCTGTCAGACGTGACCGGTTGTAACTAAGAGCTGCGGCCAGAGAAGAACAGCCATCCTCTGTGATCAGACAACCTGACAGCCTGCAAACACACATGGCAGAAAATCAGAGGTCCAGGCGAGTCGGGCCCATGCAAGAAGAGACCATCTTCAGAACTTCAGTGACTACAACGGCTCCATCACGTCCACATGAAGAGTGTTGATGGATTCTGACCTGAGAACCTCCAGTCTACAGTGGGGACTCTTCAGTCCAGCAGACAGAAGCTTCACTCCTGAATCCTTCAGGTCGTTGTTACTCAGGTCCAATTCTGTCAGACTGGAGGACTGGGAGCTGAGAACAGAGACCAGAGCTTCACAGCTTCTCTCTGAGAGGTTACAGTCCCTCAGTCTGGAGAGGAGATAAGGAGAAGAAAATACTTTTAATAGAGAAAGACACAAAGAAGTCATTTTGAAGAGATCAACATCTGGAGCACACTTACAGAACTTTGCTGGAGGCTTTGACCACCGGCAGCAGCCTCAGAAGAACTTCCTCTGAAGGAGAGTATTTCCTCAGGTCAAACGCATCAAGGTCATTCTCTGATGACAGTAAGATGAAGTTTAGAGCCGACCACTCAATCGGAGACAGTGAAACTCTGGAGAGACGTCCATATTTCAGGTCCTGTTTGATCTGCTCCTCTAGAGAACGATCGTTCAGTTCATTCAGACAGTGGAACAGGTTGATGGTTTTCTCTGCAGAGTCAGTCTCTCCGATCTTTTTCTTGATGTACCTCACCGTTGCTTCACTGGTCCCTGAGTCACTTCCTGTTTGTGTCAACAGACCTTGTAAGAAACTCTGATTGGTCTGCAGTGAAATGCCCAGGAGGAAGCGGAGAAAAAGGTCCAGGTGTCCGTTTGGACTCTGTAAGGCCTGGTCAACACAACTCTTATGGAGGTGCTTTAGCTTATGTTTTTTCAGGGAGACTTTGAACCGAATGGATTCTGGTTTTCCTTCTGCCAGCAGATTGACTCCAGACTTGATGAAGCTCAGGTGGACATGAAGAGCAGCCAGAAACTCCTGAACGCTGAGATGGACAAAGCAGAACATCTTGTTCTTGTACAGTCCTTTCTCTTCTTTGAAGATCTGAGTGAATAATCCTGAGTAGACCGAAGCTGCCCTGATATCGATGCTGCTCTCTTCCAGGTCTGACTCATAGAAGATCAGGTTTCCTTTCTGCAGCTGATCAAAAGCCAGTTTTCCCAAAGACCCAATCATCATCCTGCTCTCTGGACTCCAGAGTGAATCAATGTCTGCTCCTATATCATACTTGAACTTCTTCACTTTGGACTGAACCACCAGGAAGTGGATGTAGGTCTCAGTCAGGGTTTTGGGCAGCTCTCCTCCCACTTTGCTCTTCAACAAGTCCTCCAGAACTCCAGCAGTGATCCAGCAGAAGACTGGGATGTGGCACATGATGTGGAGGCTTCTGGATGTCTTGATGTAGGAAATTATTTTTCTGGCCTGATTCTTATCTCTGAATCTCTTCCTGAAGTAGTCCTCCTTATGCGCGTCAGTGAATCCTCTGACCTCTGTCGCCACGGAGACGCACTCAGGAGGGATGTGATTGGCGGCTGCAGGGCGTGTGGTTATCCAGAGGCGAGCAGAAGGGAGCAGTTTCCCCCTGATGAGGTTTGTCAGCAGAACATTTACTGAGGCGGATTCCGTCACATCAGTCAGGACTGGAGTGTTGTGGAAGTCCAGAGGAGGTCGGCACTCGTCCAGACCATCAACGATGAAGACAACCTGGAAGTGCTCAAAGCTTCTGATTCCTGCTTCTTTGGTTTCATGAAAGTAGCGATAGACCAGTTCCACCAAGCTGTACTTCTTCTCCTTCAGCACGTTCAGTTCTCTGAACGTGATGGGAAACAGGAAGTGGATGTCCTGGTTGACTTTGCCTTCAGCCCAGTCCAAAGTGAACTTCTGAGTTAAGACCGTTTTCCCGATGCCAGCCACTCCCTTTGTCAGCACTGCTCTGATTGGTTCATGCCGTCCAAGTGGGGCTTTGAAGATGTCTTCATGTCTGATGGTTGTTTCTGCTCTGTCTGTTCTCCTGGCTGCTGCTTCCATCTGTCTGACCTCGTGTTCCTGGTTGACCTCATTAGTCTCTCCCTCTGTGAGGTAGAGTTCTGTGTAGACCTGGTTCAGAAGGGTTGGGTTTCCTGCTTTAGCGATCCCCTCAAACACTCGCTGGAACCTCTCCTTCAGGTTGGATTTAAGTTTACGCTGACAATCGTCACCAACAAGAAGCTCTGAATGAAGACCAGAGAGAAGATCAGCTGAAGGAAACATGACAGTGAAACGCCTCCAAGAAAGCATCTATGGGCGTATTAGCCTGCTGGGACGTTAGCAAACATCTCGTTTATCCAGCAGCTTTGACATTTAGAATAGTGGTTACCAAACACTTTTTTTTGGGGACACACGTTTTTAAAATGCCAAACCATCGTGACCCAAATCACAGCAGACCTTATCTTTAAATTGCAAGAATATCGAATTGTTTAAGAATTCCTGACCATTTTTAGGAATGTTCATCCTCTTATTAACTTGAAGAAGTAAAGCAGCCATTTCCATTTTTATACAATTATATTACAAACTGTATATCTATTAAATACTTTATATTATAGATACAACCAAATAATCTAATTTAGGCGTGGTGTGGTCTTTCATTGTTTTTTTCAGAATATGAACATTTTGAATAGGTTACTTTATAACCCAGCCACTAAGGGTCACAAGCCAGTGTACTGTTTAGTGTGCATGGGTGACAGTAGGAAATTTACATGTTGGGAAAATGACAGGAAAAGTTTGTGAGCTAGCTGATACGATGGATAGAAGGAAGGTAGATACATTTCATGTCCAAGAGATCATGCGGAAAGGCAGCAATGCTAGAAGCATTGGATGACGGTACAAACTGTGTGTTCTGGATTTGAAAAGTTTCAGACAGAGTGATGATAATGAAGATAAAAAATTAAGGTGTGAAGATGAAAATTATAAGCGCTTATGCCCCAGCCAAGCTAGAAGAGAAAAGACCATTTCTGGAGTGAGATGGATGAAGTTATGGAGACAATTCCCAGTCGTGAGATAGCAGTGGTTAACTTCAGACTTCAATGGCCATTTGGGTGAAGGGAAACAGATGAGAGGAGGTGATGGGAAGGTATGGTGTTAAGGACAGGAACATGGAATGAGAGATGGTTGTGGATTTTTACGTTTTACGTAGTAGAATGGCTGTCGTAAACACGTATTTCAAGAAGAGCGACGAGCACAGAGTGACTTATAAGAGCAGAGATAGGAGTATGGGACCACGTGCAGATTGAACTACTGACGCATGTCCTTACGGACGTATTCAACATCTCCCTGCCTCACCCCAATAATTATGAAATGCTTTGAAAAGCTTTTCCAAGGTCACATGCATACCCTGATCTACATCAGGGACACTGCTGTGGAGGTCGTCCCACACATTTAGCCCCTGGGAGTTCACGTAGCCGACTACCTCACCGGTCCCCGCACACTGTCAAAAAGGCCACCAGCGCCTGCACTTTAACCTCTTGTGTGCATACTTCAACCCATCAGTCCTGACCACTTTCTACAGAGGCACCATTGCACAAGAGCAGCAGCGCCTCAGACAAAAAGACACTGAGAAGAGTGGTGAGGAAAGCTGAAAGTATTTTTGGGGTCCCACTGCCATCACTGAGGGACCTGGCGAAACAACGCTGCCTTTCGAGGGCATGAGAATCACCAAGGAGCCCACTCACCCCTGTCATGGACTACCTTCCCTTGCGCCCTCAGGCAGAAGATACCGCAGCCTGAGATGCAAAACTGTGAGGCTCCTTGACAGGTTCTATCCAACCGCCATCAGACTGCTGAACAGTATAAAACCTCAAGAATCAAAGACCACATAACACACACTACAAAGTGCAATATGCTGAGTACATTTCGGCCGTACTGTTATCTTAGTTTATTTACCTATTTCCACACACCTTTTTCAAGTGTATTTATATATTATAAACCGATTCTTTTTTTTTCAACCTGGTAATTTTCTTTTCGGTGTTTTCATCTACCTATATATAATCTGGGCAGAGGAAGGAAGATACAGAGACTTGGTAGTGGAATGAGTAGGTACAGGAGCGTATACACAGGAAAGGTTTGCGAGGAAGAAGTGGATTAGTACGAGAGCTGAAGAAGGTCAGCTTGAGTACAAGGAGATTGGCAAAGGTCAAAGAGTGAGGAGGCAAACGCTAATCGAGAAGCCTATGATGAGCTGTATGAGGGGTTAGACCCAAAGGAAGGAAATATGGACTTGTACTGTCTGGACACAGAGATCGAGATGGGAAGGATGTGCAGCAGGATGGGGTGATTAAGGATAGAGGCCAAATGAAAGGGGTACTTTGAAAAACTAATGAACAAGGAAGAAGAGAGGGAAGGGTGGAAGATGTGGGAATAACAAATCAGGAAGTGCAAAGAATTAGTAAGTTAAAGCTTAAAGCAGCGTTGAAGAGGATGAAGAATGGAAAAGCAGTTGGCCCAGATGCCATACCAGTGGAGGTATGAAGGTGTCAAGGAGAGAAGGCAGTGGTGTTTTTAATTTGATTTTCCAACACTATTTTGGAGAGCGAGAGGATGCCTGAGGAATGGAGGAAAAAGGTACTGGTGGTGAAGAATAGTAATAAATTAATAAAATGATCACGCCATCCCCCTCACACAGAAAAATCTCCCAGTGTTTTTTTCTCCACACTGTCACAACGTTCTAGCTCCTGTTAAACCTCTAGACCTGCTCTTTCTGGAAAGTGTCTCAAGATACAATTTGTTGTGAATTGCCGATTTATAGAAAATGTATTTGTTTGCGATTTTTTTGCATTCGGCCTTTCCCGACAGGCCTCTGAGCAAGGAACCTTCTGCCTCTCCTCCAATGTTGCGCTGTGTCTGGTTAATCTCGTGTAGTCATGCCGACAGATGCGCTTCAGGTTTAAATCTAGAATTATAGTAAACCCAGTATTTGGGAACCACTGCTGCAGAGAAACCTTCTTACTGCTCTGCAGACAGTCTGCCAGATTCTCCTGCTCCATCCTCCTAAGGAAGTACTGCGTGATCCTAAGAAAAGCCTTCTTGCTGCTCCTCTGCTCTTCGTCCTCAACCTCCCTTTGATTCTCCAAGCCTTCTGGGTAATCTGAACTCAGAACCTCTTGGAACTTCTTCAGCTGGTTCTTCACAAAAGTGACAAGGCTCTCCTGCAGCAGCTGGAAGAGATTAAGTGAAAGACCCACAGTTGAATCATACAAACAGCTTTCAGCTCCATGGGTGGAGGCACTGATCCACTGATCTAGAAGATCCAGCATTGAGATGTTTGAAAATAAACGTGACCGTAGGTGAGGAACATTTACCCACCATAAAGATGGATTCCAGGTGCATCTGAGGCTGCTGGGCAGACTGACCTTCTGAGCTCTCCTGGGGGACGCTGGAGGATTCATGAAGAATGAGGTCACAATCATTAACGTGTTATGTCAGGTTCAGGATTTGGACGTTTTGTGTCCTCAATAAAGAGACCGTGAAGGGATTTTAATAGAACAGTTCACCTCTTTACACCTCTGACTTGTTGACCTTTAAAATCCATGAAGTTATCCTTGGACCGGTCACTCCTCCAGGTCAAACATCTGGGTCTGGGTCCAGATTCAAGTTCAGGTCCAGGTGGTCTCTCATCAATTCTACAAGGCAGACTTTAACAGTGATAACCCTCTCCGGCTACGTTAACCTGCTTTAGCCTCGTCCTGAAGACTTACTGTCTGTCTGATGAATGTCCTTTAATCGGCACACGCATTGACCGGTCACTCCTCATGGTCACACAGCTGGGTCCAAGTCCAAGTTCACGTTCAGGTCCAAGTGGTCTGTCATCGATCCTGTTAGACAGAGTTTAACAGTGATAACCCTCTCAGGCTACGTTAACCTGCTCTATTTCGTCATGAGGACTTACTGTGTGTCTGTTGAATGTCCTTTAAAATAAATGTCCTCATGCATTGACCGGTCACTACTCATGGCCACACAGCTGGGTCCAGGATCAAGTTCAGGTGTAGGTCCAGCTGGTCTGTCATCGATCCTGCTAGGCAGAGTTTAACATTGATAACTGTCCGTTTGATGTTTCTGGAGTTCTGTATCTGGAGTTCCACTGGTTCTGCTTCACGTTCTGTCCACCTATGAAGCACCTGGAACAACCTGTTGACCAGCCTGCTTGTCTCTGTGGAAGAATGCAGTCTAACTGGTTTCCTGGTCTCCTAGTGATCTGGATCAAATGTTGGCGTGAACGCTAACAGAAAAATAAACTACTTTGTTTTCTGACGTCTGAATAAGTAAAATAAACATCAGTGGTTCTTCAGATTGTTTCATTCTTTGATCAATGATCCAACAACATGCAGATTTATGTTCACACATGAGTTCCAGTCGTTCTGACAAGAACTGGGCAGCAATTGCTGCAGCAAACTAACCAGAATCAGGAAAAATAAAATCCACTTACTGGATCTGTGATGCATCCAGAGGTTTGAGAGGGTTGCTCTCATCGGATGGATTCAACATTGCTCCAACTCCACTGCTGTGTGTTAGTGTGTGTTTCAGGAGTGATGTTTCCTGGTATGACTTCTTCCTGGAACAGGCAGGTCAGGTGGGCGGGGCTGTCATGAATCATTGCAGTACTGACAGCTGTGCTGATGGTACAGTACAGAACGAGAGCAGGGATGAGGACCACATCCTTCCACCGTCACTCCCAGCTAATAAAATGGACCCGTCCTCAGTTAGACGGACCACAGAGTTAAACAAAGGACTAGAAGATCTCATGACTCGGACAGAGGACCAGGTTTGAGGCCATCACTCTGGTGCTGGGTCCATTCCTGACTGGCGGCAAGGAGCAGAGGTTCTGCTCAGACTGAACTCGACTGTTGTTTCACTGCACATAAGTTAATCTCTAGGGAGGGGATGGAGGTATACGGGAGGAAGATGGAAGAGCGGATTCAGCAAAATAATGCAAGGGAGGTCCGGATCTCTGGACATGGCAAGGGCAGCGGGAGTGGTCCGGAATCTGGTGATCGGGAGTGGGCCAATAAAATAAAAGCATCCTTGAAATAAGGTACTAAACTTTAATTCCACCAGTGACCATTGTGCCAGTCCCAATTCATCACAATACAAAGAATTATTCTGCAAACAACATATCAGTTGCTTTTCCTGTAACATTCCGAACAACCTCAACTTACAATTGAGTAACAGTAGTCCGAATTATGTATTTACAATTGTTTCCTGCTTCCCCATTTTTCCTTTGTTTTGTATCAGTTTGAGTTTAATTAGATTCTAGAGCAGAAACATTACTAGTTTCAGTTTAGCTTAGCGTTCCTGTGATAAGCATACGTCATTTCCTGTTGTTTGCAGTTGATAGCATGTTACACACACTGGTGCTGAGATTGGTAGTTTGTAGTTTATCACAATTATAACGGTATTTTGCAAAGGTCAAGAATAATTTTGTAGTCTACAAACACTTGAAAACTTAATTGGCACCAAAGGCACTGCCATAACTTTGTTTAAGTCCTTGTGACATGTGTTTAGTTGAAATAAGGAGAGTTGTTGCAATTAAAACAGTTCACACTTTATTACAAAATCTGTTGCTCTTCACTCAGGAGAGTGACATGTTACTTCAACATTTGTTCCCAACAGAGCCAAACAACAAAGGATCTCCGTTTATCCTCTTAAAAATGTCCGTTTTAAAAGAAACCAGTTTCTCATCTCCTCTGTCTTGGATTTTTCTACGGTACCAGATGCCATAAAGTGATCATTCATGGAAACGTCACTCCAGAAACTAGGTCTGTGCAAATATCTGAATACGTCTTTCTTACTTCCTCCAAGTGAATAATATGAGGAAGCAATTTTGGTTTCAAGTATATTCTTAGAATTATCATTATCTTTAAATAACAAATAAGCCTTATGTTAGTAACCACTGTGACAGTGCCACTAATCAGTAAATACATTCCTTAAATGGGTGAATCCATATGTGCTAATCCTTTCCGCTAAAACACTGAGATTTTGCCTTCTTAACACACATCCTGACACATATCGACTGAAGCTGTACCATTGTTCTCTAACAATATCGCTTTTATTATTTAATCGTCCCAGGATCTTTTCACATGCAGCAGTTCCAATCATTTTTACCCTCCACATTCTCAGAGTGGGAGTTTTGGGACTCCTTCCAACTCCTGAGGATCAATCGATCAATTCGGAGTTCAGATCTATTCATCTGCGGTAGGGCAGATTTCTCTCCGTGAAGACACAAGTTCGGTGATCTGGGAAGTTCACGCTCCAACCAGTCACCCATATATTTAAGAACCTCACACCATAAAGGAAAAACCATGGGACATTCCAATAAAGCGTGCAGGTATGTTCCTCGTTTTGTTTTACACTTCCAGCATGAATCCTTTTTGTATAGCCCCATTTTGTTGAGTCTCGTCGGGGTGTAATAATATCTATGTAGTATTTTATGTAGGATAAATTTACCTCTGGCTTCCCTAAAATCCCCCTCCACGGTTTTTTCTTTTTCTCAAGTCTTTTCCAATACCATCTTCAGATTTTTACAACCAATGTTATTTACCTACGGACGCATCCCATACCACACTGATGCTTTCTGGAACCTGATTGGCAGTTGTAGGTACTGGGATTTACTGGGTTTTTTTCTTGATTGAAGAAAATCTTACCTTTAATACAGTTTGTCAATTGAAAGTATTTCCAAAGGTGACCATGTCCCTCCAGATTTAATTTTTGTCTAATTTTGTCATATGACAAGAAGTTACCATCTTCAAATAGGTCATTTAATATTCTGATATCTTTTCTCAACCACTGAGCCCACTGAATAAACTGTTTACCTATTCTTATTTTGGGTTTGTGCCAGATGGATACCTCTGAATGTTATGAGAGGTCTTACACCTTTAATGCATTTCCTTACAAACTGTTTTTGAATGTGCTGAGATCTGCTCCAGAACTTCGATAGGTTGAAAAGGAAATGTAAATTCCTCTTCTTTCAATATCCAGTCTAATTGAGAGTTTGATCCATTCCAGTTTGTTGTTGACTGTCCCGTTTTGAAAGCGCTCCAGGGACTCCCCGCTCCCGCCTTGACGATCACATAAACACTCAACTCTCTTTGTTTTCTGTTATCTGAATAGCCAGCTCCAGCCCCACGTGACCCTGAACAGGATAAGCAGTAGATAATGAATGAATGAATGTATCCATTTTCGTCTAACACTGAAATGGTTACGGCTCAAACGGTCTTTGCCTGCCGGGTAGCTCCCATGAGCATTTTATCATTCAACTACTTGTTTTAGCAGCATGGTTAGCAATGATACAATTGAGGAGGATGAATGTGTTAATAGAGCTGGATTTTTGATTGCGAAGGGGCTGTGCTGGCCCAAACAAGGTTAAGAAGTATTGTTCTGACCTCACTTCTCTTTGTTGCAGACTTGCTTTTTTTTTTTTAGTTATATGATGTGGAAGGGAACTCTTTTTGAATGCTTGCATCATCTTCAGATACCTGTGCTTCTGACCTTCTAGAGTCTGGGAACAGCAAATAAATGTCTAGACATAGTCATTACATGTTGCCGGATTATGTTTGCTTGTAATTGTGACGGTAAACAATTTGAAGCGACAAAAATAGAGCGGTAGTAGACTTTATAAAATCATTTAGAAAATGGTGTGTGTGTCTCTCAAAGATGAACATTTAAGTGTAATTATTTAATATTTTTTCCATAGTTCTACAATATAGTTTTAGAGATAGATCGCAGGTATAAATCCATACCCTTCCTTTAGAACCCGACTGCAACTCATAAGTGGTACACCTTGAGACGATGTCACACAGTCCATTTAAACAGCATGTCTAAAATTCAAGTCCTTTAAATTTATAAAAACTCCCCCTTACTCCCCCTCCTAAATGTGGCCCTGGTTTAAAGGAGGGCCACATTTAAACCACAATAGATGCAAAGGGCAACAACTTAATGTTAACATATATTTGTACCATTTTATTCACTGTATTTACTACTGCTGTTTAATATACTGTCTTGCTAGTCATTTTTAATGCATTCCAAAGTATCATGGAATATTTAACAAATATTCTGAATTTGAGTAACAAATGTAGTTTAGTGACTGCATTTCCAAAGAAGTCAAGTGTCGGTCAAGCAGACGTTTTATTTGCAGTGGAGTGAATAGCTTCACATTGATTACGTTAATAAAGTTTGCAGAACATCATTGAATATGGAACAAAATTATGAATAACGATAACAATAACAATAACAGTTATTTCGTTTTCCTAGTGAGAGCTCTGAGTCGGCTTTCTTTTCACAAGAACTTTCAGATCTGGTTGTTGCTCAGTTGTAGCTGCTAAGAGGTAGTCTGGACAATGTCTGTCAGTTAGACAGGAACGCTGCTTTGATTTTATTATTCCCATGGCGGAGAAGGAGCCTTCATACACATAAGTAGATCCAAAGCAGGTCAGGATTTTCTGAACACACAGGATTAATGCAGGGTATGTGTTTTTCAGAACACTGGATCTACAGAATATGTCAATGCTCTCCTCCTTGTATCTGCCTTTGAGGATGTTGTGCTGCAGCTCTATGAGTTGTTCCTCAAACAGCCCTTTCCACTCCAAAATGCACAGATGTGACAGAGACTGAAGTAGCCTGTAAGACACAAGCAAATAGTTTCTCTGTGAATGCCAGCATGGGTTTCAAGGTCTTAATGTCTGCAAACCGGGAGAAGAATTCATTTCACTTTCCTTTTCTTTGTCGCCATCAGTAATTAAGATGCAAAATATTTAGCCGCCTTGACAGATGACCTTTCATGGTAATGAGACGAAAGTGCGAGAGTTGCACCCCGGAATCTGTATAACAATGCTTAGGTTTTGTTATCAGTGTTGGACAGTGTTATTGTGTTGCGCAAAAAAAAAGAAAAAAAAAAAGCCCTTTAACGGGCAAAAACCTTGAGCAGATCCAAGACTCACGGTGGACGGCCTACTGCTATGACCGGTCGGGTTTGAAAAAAAAAAGAGAAAAAGAGAGAGAGAAAGAGAGAGAAAGAGAGAGACACGGGGGAGGAGAGATACAGACGGGAGAAAAAGGCAGCTATAATCCACTTTCTTCAACCTCTCCATGGTTGGGCCGCGGCGGCAGCAGGGATCCCAGTTAAATAATAACATTAATATTAATCTAACATTTAGCAATAGATATTAGGAAATACTATAGAATAATAATAATAGTAATAATATAGAGAGAATATTCCAAGTTAAAGGCGTCAGCTCAAGTCAAATAAATTTCCTGAAGTAAAATATATAGTCAAAAACTGATAGCTTGGCCAAGTCTTTAGTAGGTATGAGCAAGTATCACAAGAAAAGGGGGTCAAAAGCATTCAGTT
Source organism: Lophius piscatorius (assembly GCA_009660295.1). Lineage (NCBI taxonomy): Eukaryota > Metazoa > Chordata > Actinopteri > Lophiiformes > Lophiidae > Lophius > Lophius piscatorius. The sequence continues at coordinate 43,079 of VRLP01004424.1, forward strand.
CGAATGTCCCTTATAAAACCTCTAAGACATCAAAGAGTGTGAATTTATCCCTGCAATAAGTTGAGTGTGGTTGCTGACAGAGGTTGCCCCATTTCTATAAAATAACATATAGTGTGTTGCAAACAGGAGGGTCCCATGACGACTAGTGTGTGAAGTTAGGAATCTGCATGAAGTCAAAAACAGAAAAGGCTTTATGGCCCCACTAGGACAAGACTAGACACATGAGTGTCTGAATCTACCTGGTTGACCGAACACAAGACTAGAAATGTGAGTGTGTGAATCTACCTGGGTGACAAGAAGCCTGTCGGTAAGGTAAACTCTGTTGGATCATGTTAACCACATAACCCAATGAGTAACCAAGACTGAAAGGCTGGATAAGAAAAACAATGCCAACACCTCCTTTTGTAGTTAATGAAACTATATAATGTGCTGGTAGACTTTTTTAGTGTTGATGGTGCCTACATCCCTGCGATACCTGTGTTGTAGCACCATCTTTGCTGGAGTCTTCGGGGAAGTGAGATCAGTAGGGAACGTTTCGTTATCGACTGATGCAGCAGTAGCATGCTTGTTCATCACCTGAAAATCCAATTTTGAAAAGAATATACATATATTATATATGAAATTGTATATTTCATGAAGTTCATGGTATCAAACATTTTTGTATGAGCCACATAAAGTGCTAAACACATTAAAAGTAACCTTATATATGTGAGGACAGGACAAATTCCTGATCAAGAAAAAGCAATTATTTTTGAATAACTCTAAGATTTATAGCCTTATCAGTGAGTAACAACCAAAAGCTGATTCACTCTTGCAATCCACCTAAATCAAATTTATTTGACCATGCTTACCACCAGCAACGTTTACACCACTCAAATTCAAAAAGAAATGTACGATCTTTCTCAATAGATCAATAGACTCTGAGAAATAAGACTCTGTGGCAAACATTCCTCTTCCTGCAAATGCATATAACACACATTTGATTAAACCTACATTAAATTACAAGAAGCATTTGAGAAGTCCTTATATTGCACATACAGTGAGAGATTGTGACATTTTTAAGTTAAATGAGGTATAAACATCTGAAAATGGCGGTATAATCCATGGTGTTATAACAGCTTGAACACATTTTGGAGGCTCAGGTTCGGTGTTGGAACACAAAGCCAGTCACCGTTTCAATGTCCTTTTAGAAAAGGAATTTGAGCCTATTATCATTCACACAGACATATCATTTTAAAGACTTGCATTTGTAATTTATTAAGACAAGATGCAGCCCAGACATTCTTCAATCAGGAAAAAGGGAGAGCACTTCAGTCTATTTCACCTATGTGTAATTTAAACATTTTTCACAGAGCCCACCAGTACCTGCTGTGTTGGATTTTACATTATAAGCAGGTGAAAGGAAGTTTTTTGCCAACAAGTATGTGTTTATGGCATTCATCCTAAATATCAGTTTATTCTGTATGCAACTGTGTCATATGCTGCCCCCAAAATTACCTGTTGTACCTATGTTAGTGTCGATAAGTCTTTCCATAAATGCGGGTTTGTCCCTCGCAGACAGAATGTACAACATTCCATCATCTTCATGCCATATTCTTCATTACCTACTGGACATTATGGCTGTCATTCTGAGACACAAACTCCAACACATTGCAGCTTTAAGAGCACATTCTTACAGACAAGACAGACCTCAAGAACCACGGCAGAAGCAGAACCAGATAGGTAGGTGCAGATAGGCTTATTTTTACATTCTTCCAAAAAAAATCCATAGATATGTGGATAATCCCCAAGGTACACCTGTGATTTCAGGTTATGACAGTCTGACTGAACCAGTGTCTAATTATATTGGAATCTGCATGTTTTCTATATACTACAGATGTTCTCAGAAGGAGAAAAACATCCGGAGGCTGTAGGCAGTAGGCTCAGAGGTAGGCTCAGAGACTCTTCTGGCCACCGTGGACAGAGAATGATTTAATACAAATATAAACCATAAATTGGGCGCATAAATTATAAAAACGAATGTGCTTTATGGTAGATTCCCTCCATACTGTTATGGTTCATCTCTGCAGGATTCTTCCTCCTTTCCTGGTGGGTGTGGTTTTCATTGTATTTGCTTGTTTAACTCTGTTCCACAGGTGGTGCAGGCTGGTACCAACACACCTAACTCCAGTTTTTCATCAAGTACAGAAGCATTTAACCCCAGTGCAAACGCCCACTCCTGGTAAGATCGATCAGTCTCCCAAGTGGTATATTTAGTATGACTTTGTGATTTATTCTGTCAAAGATTGAAATTCATTTTCGGTTTACCTTCACTTCCAGTAAAACACCAACTTCCAGCCTGCTCACTTCTGCCCAGCTCTGGATACACACCTACACACCTCTGTCTGTCCACTATTTCTTTTCGTTGAAGCCTCTGAGCTCAGCCTGCCTTCCACCACCGTTCCAGTCAGTATTCCACTACTTGCTTCACAAGGCAAATCACTGCTCTCCACCGAACTGCCTCACTAATCCCAAATCTGCTCTGCCACAAGATTCTGCTGATCTCCACCCTGTCATCTCACTGGACTTGCCCGCTAATAACTGTTGTATTAACGTTTTGAATTCGTTAAACCGGTTTAAACCATCACTTTTGTCAGTATCCTGCTCTTAAGTTCAATCATCTTCAACGCAGACGTTAACACATACTGCGGTCTTCCTCTGCAAATAAATGTCCCATGAGCGGAGATGGATTTAAACCTGAAACTTGCAACTTCTCACTGTGGCATTTAAGTCAATACAATATTTGTCATTTGTCCCATAAGAGGGAAATATGAAGTGTTACAGTAGCGCAGAGGAAAGCAAAATAGAATAAGCATCAGTGAGAAACAATAGTAATACGTAACATTAATATGAACTGAAGAAATATTCACTACTTAATATTTCCTTCCCTCTTTCATGACTGTACCAAGATCGTAGTTAAAATAGGGGGCAACTGAGACATGTAGAGTATTTTTTTTATTAATATATATTAAATTTATTAAATTTGACACAGCTTGTCCAACTGATTAATGTTGGACATCATTGTAATCCCGTCAGCAGCCTGAACAACAGAGATGTGAGGCAAGAACTATTAAAGATCTCATAAGTTCAGGAGCGGAATAATAAAACAATACGTTTTTTAGGCAGAATTTTAAGTTGGAGAATTGTTGTGACTGTCATAAACATTATGAGGCAAAACCCTAAACAAATTGAAAGAAAGAGCAATCTCAGATGCAATCAGAGCCACAGCAAACAGGTTCAAAGAGAGCAACACACTACCTTAAAAATCAATTCATATTTACTTCTTACACTTTCTTCAAAGTGTATCACATCTATTTTATCAATCATTTCGTTAAATGTTAATTATATGCTTACAATCAGATAAAGAAATCAAAACACAGTGATTTGAGATAAAAACCTAATCTAAATACACTTTCCACTGCGAGCCTGAATGAGTCTTGCCCGCATGCATGTATACTCAAGCATCACACGTGAACGCCGGTAAGTGAGGATAGAGAGATGATGAAGAAAAAAACCCTGTATTATTTCAACCACCTGTCAAAAGTCGTGCATGCCAAACATAAATGCAAACCTAAAAAATTGATCAAGAATGACGGAACCACCGTCCTGCTGCTTCCTATGCAAGCGCAGCCCTTTCTATGTAACATAGCAACACACCTAGATTGAAATGACTCCTTTCAATCTCAGGGTAAAAGAGACTTCCCCTCCATTTTTTAATTAATCTCCCGTCATGTTTGCATCAAAATATACAACCATGAGTCCCTCTCTCTTACTCAATCAGTGCGGATGGAGTTTTGCTAACTGAAGAGAGCTGGCTTGCAGCTGGCTTGCTGTTTCCCGCCTGTGACAGATGGAAGCTGGGCAACCTCCATTTTAATTTCATAACAAAGCCCACCTACAATGAGGAAGAAATTAAAACAAACGGAACAGGAGAATACCTAGCCAAACGCGTGCAACTGAGTCTAACACAAGCAAAATCCCTTTGAACTTAATTTAAAAAAATGTGGCAAAGCTCACTCAGTGTCAACACAATATTAAATATGTTTTTAGTTCTCAAAAACAAAATAATTCTGGGTTTCATAGAACTGTTGGCGACCATATTTGTAATAGTTAGCGATCTAAATGATCATAATTAATATGTTATACAAAAGTCCAGCGTATACCAGATGTATTAATATACCCTATATTTATTATAAATACACATCTACAATACACAAATAGCAAATATATACTTATATACAAATCATCGTCATCATGATCATGTTACTCTTACATGCTTCCGCAAGCGTCTCTCTTAAATTATACCATGTCGAACCTGAAGATGGCGCTCAAATTCGTACACACGTGATCATACTTTTTAACCTTGTTGGACGATTGAAAAAAACGCAAGAGGTATATCAGAAGACGGCCCTGAGTTAATTTGAATGAAAAACCTTCTTGGGTCACCATTTTGGGCCTCTTGAGGGCATTGGGCCCTACACCGTTTGCATTATCCCTGGCCTCGAGCCCCACTTAATGACAAGTGCAAGTGCTCACACACACACACCCATATGCACACACACATATATACACACCCACACCCATACAGTGTGAATGTATATCTGAAGAGTTGCTGGCTTAAACAAGTCTGGCCCAAGTCTAGTCCAGGAGATCAGTCAACAAGTCTTTAATAATGAACAGTTGTGACAGTTGTGTCAGTTGTGGTTATCAAAACAAACAAGCATACAAACATATACGTAATTACTCTAAGCTGTTACAAGCAACCAAGAAGGATCACCGTGATTACAACTGCAATATAGTAGTGCAGATTAGTTTAGATACCCCAAGAATAGCACCTTCTACTAGGACCGTCATCTAAACAGTATAAAACGCAGTGCTCCAATATGTCCAGAGGAGGTCTCCCTTGACTGTGAAATAAGCCTGCAGCAGCTGTTGAATATGCCCCATTACAAAAGTAGCGACAAAGTTGTCGACATACTGCGTAGTCACATCGCCCGTTTGTAACAGATGTTCAGAAATATGAAGGTGAAAGAATATAAACTATTAAGCACTATCACAACAGAACAATATAACTAAAGTCTATTAGTCAACAATACATTTTATAGAACATTCTTTAACTAGCATGTAATTAACAAATTATGGACAATAGTAAATGCAACACCTATTACATTTACACAGACTGCAGAAACATCAACATTGACAAACAAGGTACAACACTTACAGTTTCATTCACGCACAACTCGTAGAAACCGCTGACAACCTGTTCACAGTATCTCCTCCTATTGCTAAACTAAGATGGCACAGTGCGCATGTTGAGGGACGTCATGATCTTTAAGTCCGTTCAACTATTATGTTGGACCTGCCCACAGGAGTGACAGAGCAGGGAAATTTGCACACACATACATATATATATAAATACATATATACATACATACACAGGACAGAAATTAAAAATAAGAAAATGAATGAATAAAATACACTTGCACAAAAGAACAAAGGAGTAATGCGCATGCAAATCTAAAGAAAAGAGAAAAGAGTCAGATCTCAAATGGCATATATAGATATGAATTTACATAGACCACTTGTAGATGTGCCATAGATGTGCAATAGTAGTCCAGGTGAACATTTGCAATAGAGCAATTAGAGGAACACACAAGGTGTAGTGAGGTAGATGAACGGTTGCTTAGAAATAGAGATAAAGAATCCATGACAAAATGTGTCAGTCTACTATTAACAGAAGCGACTCTGAGAGGAAGCTGCAGGAATCTTTTGTTTCTTTTGTTTCTGGACTCAAGAATCTTTCTTGTTTCAGGAGTTTGTATCTGCAGCATTAAAAACTTTCAAAAAAAACAAACTTTGTTTTCAGTTTATTTTGTCGCGGCAGGAAAAGTTGCTCACGAGGCACATCATGTTAATTACGGTCAGGTTTCCTCCAGCAGAGCGGAGTCCCAGCGATGGAAGCTGGGGATGGGCGGCGGAATGCAGGAAGTAGTTAAACGATGATAACGTACTGGGACTGATATACCTGGATAGACTTGACGTCCGTTTACGTACTT
>VRLP01004425.1:0-49076 GCA_009660295.1 Lophius piscatorius
TGAAACAAACAGAAACTGACACAAAGATGAAACAAACAGAAACTGACATCAACGATGAAACAAACAGAAACTGACACAAAGATGAAACAAACAGAAACTGACACAAAGATGAAACAAACAGAAACTGACATCAACGATGAAACAAACAGAAACTGACACAAAGATGAAACAAACAGAAACTGACATCAACGATGAAACAAACAGAAACTGACATCAACGATGAAACAAACAGAAACTGACATCAACGATGAAACAAACAGAAACTGACATCAACGATGAAACAAACAAATGCTAAAAAACTTTCCTTTTTAGCAGAACCTATAACTTTAATTAATATTGCTGCTTTTTGGTCAGGCTTTTATATAGTTATTATTTTATTTTTTTATTGATGCTTTTATCTGCTCTTACTTTGTAGCACTTTGAGATTTGATCCAAATGTAAAGTGCATTATAAATTAAATGTATTATTATTATTATTATTATTATTATTAGAAGTCTCCGGGTGATGGTACACTTGCAGCACCAGGTAGGCAGAATGTCACCAGACTCGGTAGAATCCCTACAAATACAAAATAACAAATACTAATAAAAATACAAATACTGATAGAAATCGAAAGGTTTACCGGTGAGCAACAATAAAGGTATACTTGTCGGTTTATAATATTGCAGTCTGAAGAACTCTGAGGGAAAAGCGTTGAACAAACAACGCCAGCGTCCTCTCCCTCCAGCCTCCAGACTGCAACCAGTCTAGGTCTCCTTTCTGCTGCCAAAACAACACTGTGTGTTCTGACAGCTGTCAGAAGCGGCAGATATGTTTGCATCCGTTTGGACTCTTCTGTGTTATCAGACAACATGGACTAGACCCTTTGGATTAGTACTACCTGAAACAGACGGTTATTCTGATTTGCTGGGACAGCGAACTTCTTGCTCGTGAGCACATTCAAACTCAAGATCCAAGAACTGTGTAACCATTTATTACTCAGATGAATGAAGGGTTACGGATGGATGATTTTTATTAATGCATCCACTTATATATATATATAGACTCTCCTTCATTTGTTCCTCCCCTGCACCTGTCAGGGAGTCTTTTCACCTTCACTTACTGTCTCAGAATGGAAAAACGGGCTTGAAATTTCGAAAACAGTCCCCTGTGGACCATGAACACCAAACATGACCTGTAGTTTTGGAGATGCTCTGTACAGGGGCCAATGCTTAGTTTGCTTTTTTCATGTGAATAAATAAAGCTTTAATCAACGAATAAAGTTTATACTGAACCTTATATGCATGGTACCCAAAACTACAGTAAACAAGGTATATAGAACCTGCTGAAAACTCTTAAGCAGCCATTTTAATAGCTTTTGTATGTGACATTCTGACCGTTGAGTATAGTTGCCATGGCGACAACTGAACTCAGTATGAGTATGCGTGATGGTGATAGTTTGGTTACAAAGTGAAATACCTACACATCTCTGGCGGTAAGGTAAACATCTCCTTGGAACAGCTTGCACAGCGCTTCAACGATGGCCAGACCAATGCCCTTGTTACCACCCGTTACCACAGCAACCATGGTAGCCATGTCTGTTCAAAGAGAGACAACAATGTAGGAACTCACATTGAGCTGCCACATGTAGACTAATAATAAATCTAAATAATAATTGTTTCAGTCACTATAAACATTTATTTATTACATCAAACTTCTTTAATATAAGTTAAACTGTTTTGACATATTATTGCGAGAAGGAAATAAGTTGTTAGTGTCATTCTTAAAATAGACTATTTCCATGAAATACTAAATTTCATCATAAAATACTGTTATAAGTCAGATTTTTTCTCACTGTTAGAAACATGCTTGACCAAACGATTTGTCATTTTATGCTAAATTTAGAGTGTTGAATTAATAAATGACCCAAATAAATATGCAAATAATTTTTCTTGTTGAGGATACTAAAGGTTTAAGCAAAATCTTCTAAATCTAATAATTTCCCTTTATTATTACCTATCAACCTTAGTAAACCATTAAAAATGTCTCCGTTTGGTAATTTCAATTATATTGTCTCCCCAAATTCTGATCTGGCCGATATTTTTTCATCTTATGATTTAAAAGGTACCTTAACCTGCCTTAGAATATCCTTCATCAACGTAATTCACCAAATATGCTGCCGAGAACATGACCTTCTCCTTCCATTGCTGTAATTTATTTTATTAATGGATGAAAGGATAAAAATAGAGACCAGTTCTTTCAACTTCCCTTATGTGATTTATCCAACTTTGAATATTCCCTGAGGTGTTTTTATCAAACTATCATCTCCTGCAATGCATCAGATACACAGTTTCTGTATGTGGATTTTCACATCTTTTTCCTCTTCCTGAATGAAATCAAAATCCCTGGAGCATCTATTAATTTCATGCGCATTGACAATCAGAGCAGAAAATCTGTTTCAGGTGGTTTCATATTGTCTCTCCTGTTATAACGGCATTCCTGTCCCTATGGAAATCCATTTTTTTCCCCTGCTTTATCTCCCTCCCCGTGTCTTAAGTCTTTGAATCAATACCACCGTGTTAGGCTTTGTGCTGTTGCTGTATGTGACTGTAGGAGTTGCAGTCTCTTTTTGGAGAGTAACGCCTTGATTACCTTGTAGATAAAACTAATCGGAGTCAAAGAGACAGAAAGATGGCCAGGCACAGGGGGTAGAAATGATAATCTTCTGATCCCTGCTGCCAGCCAAGGGAAACTCCACCACTCGCTCATTATTTAGTAATCACAACAACTGTGATTATCACTAGTCTAATTGCAGCATGAGCATTATACAGTAATTACTTTATTGATCCTGCGGTGGGGAAACCCGCTGAGTTGGAATGCGACAATCCTCCCAGTGATCAATAGAAGAACTGCTCTCATGCAGAAGGGTAAACATACTAAATAATCTAGACGTAAAGCAGCAACTAAGCATTTAGTGTGATTGATATTCCTTGTGATGTTAAATAGATTTAGATTTGTAATTCTTAGGAACAAAGATAAACGACGCACATGGACTTCATGAGCAGTTAGGTCCAGTTAGGTCGAGAAATGTATGGGACCGATAGCTTTGGTGCAGTCAAAGCAGCATATTAGTATTTATAGATCTGTACAATAAAAAAATCATCGATTAATAACATTAAAACAGCAAATACCCTGCCTTGAACAAGCAATCACCCTGATTGATCTCAAATGAAATGTGAAGTTATTTCAGAGAAACAGTATTTTATATAAACAAAATTAAGTGCAAGGGAAGGAATAAAAATAAATTGGAATAAAATATGATATATACACGATAGATCTCCTAAGGAAGATTCATAGTCACCAAAATTGAACTAAATCGAAGAAGTTATGTCGGAAAACAGCATACTTTTAAAATAAAGCTCCCCTCAGTGACCAAATATGAATTATTAGACTAAAATATGATAAATATACAAAATAGATCTCCCTGAGTCGATTCATATTCAACAAATTTGGATTAAATTGGTTGAAAAATATGGCCCGAAAACCTCGAAATATACAGTCGACCTTTCCCAGCATCAAAACATGTTCTTTTTCACACAAAGTTCTATGTGGGTATACATTTTGAAAATGATCCGTTAAATACTTTATGAGTTATCACACCAACATGAAGGATCTGAAGGATTAGCTGGCCTGAAAACTTCTACGGATCGTTTCAACCAAGAGTCGACCGGCTCAACGCCATGACAAATGACGGGAGGGGACACAAGAGTGTAAAGCACCGATAACCAATTATTTATTTTAAACAATATTTTTTAAATACCAACCCTATCAGAAAAGTTCAATGAAGTGTGGCGGTCAGTAAATCAGCTTTGAGCGCCCATGACTCCGTCACCGGCTCACCAGTTGTCCTTCCTTGGGCCACTTTGGAAAGTAACAACCACTGCAGACAAGGACGACCCAAAATAATTGGGTCGTCCTTGTGTGTCTACAGTTCTGTAGACACTCTGACCCAGTTGTCCAAGCATCACAGTTTGGCACTTGTCAAAGTCTGTCAGATCCTTCCACCTACCTGTTTCCTGCCATCTACTGACAGATGTTGTTGCATTGAGATAATGTGATCCTAACTTCACCTGTCAGTGGTTATAGTGTTATGTCATATCTGCGTCTAATTCAATTAATGCAAGATTTTTGTTTTTATACAGTTTGTCCAGGTGGGATTATTGCACCAAGTTGGATTAAGTAGCAACTTCTAAAATAAACTTCTGTAAACATTTTTAATAGTCATAATTAATCTTTATTTGTTGAATCCTAATGTGTGTGATGCATGGGTATCAAAGTGAGCCAAATAAAACAAAAAATGATATGTAAATGCTGGTTCAACTACAGGAGAGGAGCAATAGTAATATAATTATAATCCACAACAACAAAAACAAAAACAATCCCTTTCCTTTATGGCCCAGAATTGTTTATAGATTCAGTATTTTGGGAAAATCAAATGCTTACATTGTGGCAGGTGTAGCAGCAAGTACTTCTACTCAGACAGATGTATTTCACTTAAGGAGCCAGACTGTTTGTCGCGTTACTTTTCTGGAGTATAACTCAAACACTTAAAACACTCAACGACACTCAAAAATGTTGCCTTCAATTGCTGTATGTTATTGTATGTATTCAAAGATTTTTGTTATTTTTCCTTTTTCAAATCTCCACAATTACAAGATGGAATTCATTCTGGGGGTTGGTTTCGTATGAGGAACTCAAAAACATTTTTTGCAGAACATCCTAGCACTGAAGAGGTCATTTCGATGGCTGCAAGTTCAATGGCAAGTTCAATGGATGAAGAAAAGATGAGTGATTTATTACAACAGATGGGTGTGAGGTAACCTCACACCCATCTGTTGTAATAAATCACTCATCTTAGGAAGTTGCTCAGACTCTTCAGGGAGATTGTGATCGAAGGATCAGCATGGATTATCCCCCCCCTCTGCAGTCTGGACACTAGTAGTGGTGGCGGCTAATGACTCTGCTGAGGCTGATGAAAAATGAGGCTGATGGATCTGTGAGGACTAGGAGGAGATGGGGAGGTGGAGGGCGTGCAAACTAGGAGGGAGAAAGAAGTAGATGAATGGAGGTTGAGATATATTTAAAGACAGCAGCTAACGGTAGAGCATGGAAGTGGTAGATTTAGAGAAAATCTGAAAGAGAATGTCAGATCGTCAGTATCTAAGTTGAAAATTTTAACAGGGTCATGAAAGTGAGACAATGATCCGAAGCAGAAGAGTAACTCCACCTCTGAATGGATACAAAGAATAACATTAAGGTTTTAGGGTGGCCTAGTCAAAGTCTGGACCTGGACCTCATTGAGATTCTGTTGTTGAACCTGAAAAGATCAGTTCCTGCTAATATCAGCTCAAACCCTCCAATGTCATTGAACTGAAGCTTTTAAGGAATATGAATATTCATTTTTTTTTTTCTCAGCTATTAGGATTTTGACAAGCTTCACGCTTTATAAGACAGAAACATGATTTAAAACTAGAACATAGGTTGTTTTAAGGTGTTATCTACTTTTAAGCATTGACACAGTTTTGTCTAAGAAACGTACTAAAACAGAGGGGTTCAATACTTATTACAGCATTTATTATTTAAATTTTGGTAATGTATGCAATTAATAGGAAAGCTTAAATAACTTCTCTCTGACTGAGATGCATCTGTGGCTCCTGAGTATTTCATGCTTTTTCAATTCATTATAGAAACTCCTTTGGTGGAGGTACAGCCACTGTTTTTCTGCTCCACCCGCCTGTATAGCTGTAATTCATTATGGCCTCCACTAGGTACCAGCAAAGCCATGTTTTGCATGAGATCCCCCCTTCATCGGCATTTTAATGCCTCTCCCTGCTTGCGTCTGAAGCCTCCACAGGATCTTCCTGCTCCCTCCATTTTGTATCTTGTTAGCTGAAGCCAAATTATGATTAATATAAATAGACATTATGCCCTCAGTGTACGGAAGAAGCAACCACTGGTTGTGGGTGGTTCGCTAAACTTAATTTGGAATAAGAGGAAAAGAGGAAAAGAGGCAAATGTAAGAATGAGGGGTTTATTTTTAGTATCTTACGATTTATAAGAATTAAGGTCATTGGCTCGTGTTTGAATTTAACTGATGTTATTCTGAGGCTAAGAGTTAGTGATTAAATGTCACATTAAATGTCACGCTTACATGTGAGGGGAGAAATCCAATCATGAGAAATGCAAGACAACAAAGTTAAAACCCTGCCTCCATGCTGTTTTTCTTTCCTGTTCTCCTCCAACAAATGTGCAAATACAATCAGTTTTGCAGGGAAAGAAACACAACATCAAAGTCAGTAGCTGCTACATGAATGGAATGTTGACCCGAGACGATCTGTCGTCTCTACAGGAAGGCTGCGGGACCTCCCTTGAGACCTGTCCTTACAGGAGTAGCTGTAAGGACTCCTGCTTTTTACTGGAAAGGACACGGCGCTGTCATCACAAAGAGATGGATATCTTTTGAGGCCTGAACTGTAGAGGAAAACATGACAACATCAGCAGGAGGTTCATTTCAGTGTAAAACACACAGCAGGGAGGAGGATTTGACAGAAAGCACAGGTTGTTTGAACATTGATGAAGGTGGAGGAGAACAGCATCCTCTTGTGGACAAAGAGAAGAATCACAGCGATTCAAAAAATTGATATAGGCAGAAAATGAATTTGTGTGACAATGTTTGTAGCATTAAAATGACAATACTTAAAAAAAAATGCATTGAAATGAATATTACATTAAAATTTAAAAAAAAATTGAATTGGCAATTTCAAGTGATAGTGAGTAGTAGTTTCAGGAGCCTCAACAGCTCAGGGAATAAGAGCAGTGACCTTGGAAACCAGATCATTTGGGCATCAGGAGGGCCACCACTGCTCCACAATGGGGATACAATTCTGCTGTAGCCAGCTCTGAACCCGAGCAACCAAATGAGGAAGAAGCGGAGGAGTGATAGAGAGTATTCGTGATGCAACTGTAGGTGATTATGCTAAGGCAATATATCTTTGTACTCTCCTAATAATATTGTTATAGTGCAAACAGACAAAGATAAAATGGTTATAATTGCTTTTCTTATAACTTACATCCAATGGAAGGTGCCCTGTGTTTGTATGCAAAAACAGAATGTGTGGGACATGTTTTATTATTAGACAAAAATTACATTTCATTGACCCACATTTTCCCCACAGCTATGTTGGATCCGACATAGCTGGATTTTTTTGGCCTTAATGTCACCAAGATCTTTTTTTTTCAAGGCTAAATGAACAGAAATATCAGCTTTTTTCAAATCAGATTTGAGTTATCCTCATGTTTGGTCCAAAACTGGATACATATCTGATTCGTGCGAATTCTCAGGAAAAGATGAGTTGTCAAAATGGGACCAAACCAACTTCCTTCTCCATTATCTGCCTCTCTCCTATAAGTTATAGTGAGGGGGGACCAAAGGAAACACATGGCTTTCAAAGTATAATACAAGATAAGATAAGATAAGATAAGATAAGATACAATACGATAAGATAAGACTTTAATTATCCCAATGGGAAACTAGGCCTACGCTGTTGTCCACACCACCAAGGGTATATCCCTGAAATGCCCCTAATCCACTGCATTGTACAAGCAATGCCCCAAACTTGAACTTCCAAGAAAGATCAAGATAGATCTCATTGTGTTGATTCAATGCACCAAATTTGTGCTTAGTTCAATTCAGCATTATTGCAAACAGTCGTAATTCGTAATTCTTGAGGGTTTTTAACTCACATACATGCACATAATTGTTGAATTCATCAGAGCGTTGATAGCGCTAGAACATGGAACTATCAGAGAGCTGAAAACAACAATGCAGATTGTGCTCTGTTCACATTAAACTTGTGATTAGTGTGTTTTGTCCTCTCGATCTAACTGCCATGCATTCATTTACTACAAGTCCCCCCATTTTGGTTTGATTACAATGTGTCGTCTCACAAGTATGATGTGTTTTATTGTTGGTAACACTGATAACTCGAGGTAAAGTGTATTGATATGTTCATGCGTGCTGTGAGACCCTCACATTAGATCTATACATGTAGGTTACTGATGATGTCATGATGATCCAATGTACCCAAATCTCATCTGAGAAAGACAGAAATGGTAAATGGACTGTACCTATATTACACTTTTCTAGTCTGCCTGACCACTCAAAGCCCTTTTACATCACGAGTCAGCATTCACACAAACATTCATACAGTGAGGACAGAGGCTGCCGTGCAAGGCACCACATGCTTATCAGGAGCAGTAACTAATCACACCATCAATCACACCCATCAGGAGATACTCGGTGTTCAGTATCTTGGTCAAGCACACTTCAACATGTGGACAGCAGTGGCCGGGGATTGAAACATGGACCTTCAGATAAATGGACAACTGCTCTACCATCTGAGCCACCATCGCTGGAACAGTGAGGCTTGTTAGGTGAACATAGCCTTTAAACATTTCTGTGACAGATACGCTTTCTGTAGATATGTATCACATGTAGATGGTTAAGCTAAGTATTTTAAGTCAGAACACAGAATGGTGAAATTTGGAATACACTGAAATGTAGGCCCCCCTTTTTTTTTTTTTTAAGAAAAAGTTATGATTAATATTTAGCACAAGCAATAGATTAAATATGAATTTTGTATCACACAGTCACACTTGGAGATAAACCCTTAAGGAATTATCTCGCATCTCTTTATCTCTCTTAGCTCCACTGAGCATTTCAATGTCTACAAACTACTTCTGGTTTTCTGGCCTCCAGCTTTACTGGTTTCGTTCAATCCCAATGCTCTTATCATCATTATGTTTTCAGGGGAAGCAGGCTCTTGTTTTCAGAGAAGAAAACTCTGTTAAACTCAACTTATGCAGCATTAGACAATAGACAGCGGGGGAGGAAGTCTTGGAACTTTATTTAATTATATTTATTTAATTAAATGCACCATCATCCTACCAAACTAAGAATATAAGAATAACATTGACATTTTTAATAAGGAAAATACAAATGAATCGTGAGTAAAATGTACTTAAAAAAAAAAAACGCCGAAAAATCCCTAACAATTTTTAAAAATAAAAAAAATGTCATTGCTACTAAAGCATTAGTTAAAAGTAAAGCAACAATCCATCATAGTTGTGTAGCTAGAATCATAAAATATTTAGAATATTTGGCAAAGTAATTTGAACCTCTATCAAAACAATAGACAAATAATTTTAAATGTATGAACTAGATAATCATAATCACAATCAAAGCTCAACGCGTAACAAAGCTTCACGTTTTTAATCGTTTGTGTGATTTATATGCAAAAGTCCGTATATGTAATTTAAGGTTCAAACGATATTCGGTAAGTAGTTAGCAAATACAGTATAAAAGTTTAAAGTTGCCCTCTGCAGCCTGGTGGAGAAGTTTAAAGTAGAATAAAAAAATGAATATCTAAATTACGAGTACCGTTACTTTGTTATCACCTCAGGGCTAGAGTTAACATTCCTGCATTGCAAACAAACTGATTGTAGAAACTTGCTGCTGTGGTGGAGTATTTAGAAGGTTAAGAGCCAGATATTTACTTACTACTAGAAGTTGGAAAAGACCAAAATCTGAGCTAATGCTTGACCGAGAATAATTATATCCCCGAAAAGTCTGGGCTACGATGGAATCGCCATCGTCTGGCCATCCGTTTTGTTAACGCGATAACAAAAAAAATAACTAATTTCATGGATCATTTTCAAATTTTATACTTACATAGACCTTCGTGTGAGAAAGACCTTAATTGATTTTGGGAAAGGCTGACCGTATACTGACACTAGGGGAAGCTTTATCTCCAAAAGTTTTCTAGCCACAATTGCTCAATTTCTGGTCCAATTTAGTCCAACTTTGGTGCATATGAATCGACTTGAGGAGATCTACCTTGTATTTTACTCAAATAGTTCATATTCTTCTTAAAAAAAAGAAGTGTCCAGTTAATCAGAAGTTTTGTAAATAAGAACACAATATCCAACAAATAAAAATATCCAACAAAAATAATGAAATTAGAATGACGTACGTTTGTAAATGCTGAGACTTCTGATAATTGACATCCAATCTCAAAGATGTTCAATAATCCAGCAGTACTGGTTCGGTTTGGGTTATAATCATGTCATATGAAAAGATTCTAAATAGTTGTATTAAATGTGCATATTTGAACACCAATATGCAGATTGAGAGAACACGTATGCAAACATTATTACACGGATTTTTTTAGAGCTTTGAAACCTTTAAAAGTTTGAGTTCAGGGCAAACATTTCTGTTTGGTGACAAGTCTATTTCTGGATCTGCTCCAGGACTCTCAAGTTCACCTCCCACGGAATTCATTCACACTGAAAAGGATTTATCAAAAGTGGAGAGAAATGTGTTTTTTTTAAAAAATTCATGTTACAAAACAAAACAACTGATTGTTAGATAACTTAAATGTTTACCTGACACCGAATAATCGTCAAACTTTTTCATACACCTTTTTCCTACGGTGGGAAATGTCGCCTAGCAACACTGAGAGCTGACCTTGATTAGCTGATCATTTGTTGTTAAAGTCATCACAATAAAAGTTGTGAAGTAGTAGTTGTTGAAACTGTGGTGTTGCAAGTATTAGTAACAGTACAATAAAGTGTCATTTAAATTGTGGTTGTGTGTCTCTCTGTGTGTGGGTGTGTGTGTGTGTGTGTGTGTGTGTGTGTATGTGTGTGTGCATCCATGTCGACTACTGAAGAATGTGCATAACAGCAGCTGTTTTGGTACACAAATGTAAAGGTTACTCAGCCCTTTTCATGCAGCAATTGCACAAGTTTGGCAATGAAGACCCTTCTCTACAACTCTTACCTTTTACACTGACGAAAGAAAGTTCAGTAGCGTTAAAGCGTTTTTCAATTTTATCCCTGAAAAGCTGGTGATATTTCTGAATTGTCATGCTGCTTCAGATCCTCTGGTTAATGCAATAACTAAAAAAAATGTAATTGATCATTTTTAAATTTACATTCACATAGGCCTTAGAGCGAGGAAGAACTGGATTGATTTGGGGGAAAAGTTGATTGTATATTTATGACACTTGGGCGACCTTTATCGCCAAACATTTTCGGGCCATCATCTCTCTGATTTAGTTCAAATTGTTGCATATGGATGGACTCCAGGTGATCTACCTTGTGTACATCGTCTTTTTACTCTGACAGTTCATATCATACTCACTAGGTGGCCTTTTTTTTATTTATGGAATACAGTTTTTTCGGCCATAACTTCCTACCCATTGATACGATCTAGTCCAAATTTGGTCCCTATGACTCGACGAGATTTATCTTGTTTAAATCATATTTACTCCAATAGGTGATATTTTACTCACCTTGGAAAGATTTGTTTTTTAGAAAAAAAAAAAATCTTTTTTTCTCAAAGGTGAGAAGTTTTTCTCAAACAAAAACTTCTCACCTTTTGTTTGAGAAGTTTAATCAGTGGGATTACTTGCACTCAGGGGATTGGGGACATTTTGGGGATATACGACAACATAGGCCTATTTTTAAGTGACCCAGGGTTATCCACGCAAATGAAGTGTATTGTCTTACAAATGCATCAAGTAGCGCACTCTAGAAAGGTATTTTTCCTTCTTTAAGTTAGCTGTTTAGTGCTACTATCTGCATTTAAAGCCTCTGGTCGTGAGCCACACGCATTAAACACAAACACACTTACCTGCCAGGCTGCCTTTCCGTCTCGCTTCAGTACAGAGGTCTGATTCGACTCGGTTATACCTCCACTGCTGTCTCGGAGCTGGATCTAGTCATAGCCTAGATCATCTAGGATCTAGTCATAATGGAGGCTAGATTAGATTAGATTAGATTAGATTAGATCTAATCTAATCTAATCTAATCTAATCTAGCCTCCATTATGACTATATCCTAGATGCATTTATACAGAGTAAAGATGCACCAGCGCTGCATTAAATACGTTGTGTAAATTTGGATTTGGGACACTAGTGTTACTTTTGGTCATGCTCACAGACTTCCTTCTTCAATCTCCGACTCTCTATTGACAGTTATAAGCCCTTTTTTATACAGAGATTGCACAACAGCACCACAATGAAGACTTTTCTCCGAGAGGCCTTGTTTCTTTTTTTTTTAGACCTAACAAAACAGTGGAACAGCATTTTAAATAGTGAACTAGGGGTTGTTTGAAGAGAAGATATGTAATGTATTTCTCAGTGGCGCAGATGGCAGGTGTGAAATTTGACATATGAATGAAGCAACGCTTTCTAAAAAGTGGATTAAAATGGAAAAAAAAAAGCAACCACTTTCCTTTCCTGTTACGGGCAACCTTCCTCTTTTCGAAGGCAAAGGAGATCTTATACATTGTCTGCATTGGTTGCATTGTCTCTCCTGTTTGAAAATATTTTCAGCTGTTTTTCTTAAACTTCTTCTAGATGCATTTTAAGTCTTCCATTTGTGAGCCACTCACATAATACATCCTTAAACGGTCACATCCCTGTTCTGCCTCTCTCCCTCTGCTTCGCATCTACTGTTACTTCCTTTGTTGGATTCTCAGAGACGACTGATTTCAAAACCCCCTTTAATCCTCCGTTGCGCTTATACAGAATGGAGGGGCATAATAAACTGTATAAAGGGACCTTGACATTGAGATACATTCAATGGATCCTTCAGGGTAAGAAATTGAAGAAAAATAAGAACTTTTAGGGTAAAATGTAATATATATCAGATAGATCTCATCGAGTCGATTCAATGCGCCAAATTTGGACCGAAATCTTTCGAAGATAAAGATTCCTCTAGTGTCCCAAAAATATCAGCAGCAAATAGGACCGGTAAGTAAAAAAAATATACAATGTACAAGATCGAAAACTAAAATGAAAGTGTAAAGTACGCACAGGAGACTCACCAGAATGTGTTTATGCATTTATGAGTATAAATATGAATCATGTTGCAGTGAATTGGTTGTGCAGTCCAGTCCTTGAATGTCCTGTCCTCATCTTGAATGAAATGAATGGATAGAGTGTTGCTGGAAACATAACTCAACAAACATTTATTTATTATTGAATATATTGTATTTATTAATATCTGTTAGTTTTTGCCCATTTTTAATAGAAGAATCCTTCATATTTTGTTACTAATTGTGATTGTTACATTTGTGCATCTATGCCAGGAGGAGCATCTGTGACCCGCCGTCATTCTGCTGTAGAAGTTCTTTCAGACGTTCTTTTTTAGGACCTGAAAGCGGAAACTTACAGGAGATCATAGTGTTTATTCAATGACGCTGTAAGGTTTAACAAGAAAAGTTGTTAGAAGAAAGTGAAGAAAAGGAAGATGTGGAGATGATATGATGAAAAAAGATTTCTGGCACACAAAGTTTATATAATCGCTCCCTCTGACGTACCTCCTAAGTATCATAAACAAACAGCATGCTTGTGTTAAATGATCTATTAGGAGATCGTGTGTGTATGTGTGTGTATAAGCAGTACGTGTGTGTGTAGGTTAGGTATTACCGTGCTATAATAACGTGTAGGTGTATTTTTACTTGTCGAAATGACATGTTGACGTGTGAAAGCATTCTATTTATTTACATGCTTATAGCCTTAAGGCAAGAAAGGGATTTTATAATTATTACAGCGGTGAATAGATAAAGTGGATCTGTGTTCTTGTGTGTTAGTGGGAATGAATCATCTCTTGGAATGGACATTTTGGAAGCAGTTTGACTTGGGAGGTTAATGGGGGAAGATAAGGGAGAGGAGATTGCGAGTAGCTGGGAACACCTATAGATCAAACCTTAACTTTTAATGTGAACACTGAGAGCATTTCGAAGGAACCAAACAGTTGCTGCTATTAAAACAGGAAGGTGAGGAGCTTTGGTGTTAGCTAACGGATACTGGAAATGGATCACAGTAAACAGTATGAAACTATTTTATCACCATCCTGCCAAGAGCAGCCAGGATGTAAAGATTTCCAGAAAGGTGATTGATACCTTACAAAGAAAACTTTCTATTTGACAGTGGTCATAAGTGTTTACAGAGTGAAATGATCGAAAGAAATATTGTCAAATCATCCTGCAGTGATTATATCATGAATAGAGGAACATGAAAACACTGAGCAGTAGACTCCAGACAATGGTGGCGGCGGCCGATGACTCTGCTAGACTGATTTCACTAAAGGATAAAGACACGATATTCAAACCATACACAACCAAATCTTATCTGATCTAGAATGCTGCAATCAAAGAATTAGGCTTATAATGTGAACATATTGAAGGGATGAGAAATATGATTGAAAAACTGCATGTACCCTCCTAAATGTCCTGTTTGTTTTTCAAATTATAAAACATATTGTTGAATAAAATGTTATGATTTGTTATTTCCAGTTTAGTGCAACTCTTGTGGATGCAATTTGTTACCTGAAGACGCAATGAAATTTAAAATTGCTATCTGCACTAATGTATTATATCATTCAAAGTATAGAAAGCATCAGTAAGAATCATTTAATGGCATAATTTAGATTAAGATAAGTCTCAGCAATCCAACTGGGACTTTTGTGGTATTTATTAATTTTTTTTCATGTCACCTGGTGAGAACAAGTTGAACAATCCGAAGACAATGTAATTGATCATTAAATATTATATTTTAACAGACTCGATGAATATTTCTCTCCTGAATCCTTGACTCCCTTGACTTGATCTATGATGGTTTTATATATCTAAAACCAGGCATACACTGTCCAATAAGAGCCAGTTTTCAGCCAAATCTTGTGATTTCACACAGTTGAAAAAGAGCCGTGACTCAATTGGCTGATGTCGGCGGGTTTTTTCCCACTGCGTCTGTGTGAAGTGGTTACCGTGCGTCTGAGTTTCCATGGCAACATGACATATCATGTGGACAATAACTAACAAGTAGTCATGAAGGAGAAAATGCAGTTTTTGGATGGTAGAAACTGCAGAGCAAGAAAGAAAGAGAATGGTTCTTAGCTGTCAGAGCCATGCAAACTATCAAGTTAGCACTTAATACAGGAAAATGTATGAACTGAAACTTACCAGTTCTCTCAAGATAAAAAAAAATGAACAAGATGCTGTCCAAATCATCCATACATATGTTGGGCCTCTTTTTGTAAGAGGTTTTGGCACACAGGATGGCAGAAATGATCATGGTGTTCTGTTATTTTGAGATCTGATCCAAATGTAAAGTGCGTTATAAATTAAATGTATTATTATTATTATTTTGTTAGCATGTTGCAAGCAAACAAACTCATTCCTCCTTTTTAAGGAAGGAATGAGCTGTTAAATGAAACTTTATAGAAAAATTGTCAATAGCCAGAACACTGTGCAGGGGGTGTACAGTATGAGCACTCAAGTTGTGCGTGATGACCGAACCATATCGTGTGAACAAACCAATCGTGAGCTTCTGCAGATGATTTATTCATACAGTCTGAGTTGGAATCAAACAACAATGAATCTAAAATCGTACAGTGTATTCACCGCTTAACTGAGATAATCAACCCGTTTAGAATTCCTGGGAAACAGAAAACCTCGGCCTTTCTCCTAAGCCTGAGGCAAATTCTGGGGACCTAAGAAAATCTAAAGAAGGAAAAAAAACACATAATAACCTGCATGTAAGGAAAAATAAACACATATATTTCAATATTTTGTGAATATGAAGTGTCACTAGAAGCTAAATTTGCTTTCAGCTGAAATATTGCACCAATATGTAATTATCCATTTCGATTAAGTCTTTTTAGAGGGAGCAAAGTGCTGCTGCTGTGGTCATGATATTAATAATTACACGGTGCATTTTCTATTCATAATGAGTTCAGATTTTAGGGGAACTGATAATTTGATGTTGGCGTTTGCAGATTATAGTTATTTCCCCCCTCAAATAGATGATATGCTACTGAGGCAGCCCAACCAACTCTTATCCTATAAAATCTAGATTAGCAATGTGTGTTTTTCTCATATACTTCTTACACTTCAATGAACATTGATTAGTTCACTGTGGTGGAAATCTTTGTGGCATCACTCAGTTGTTCATAGTAGAATCCTGCAGTTTTAGTGAGATTATGCCGAGTTCCTGACTGCTGAGTCTCAGCTCCACATCGTGTTGCTGACATATCCTACTGTCAAGGACCATCCCTCAGTCTGAGTTGCACATAGTTGTGTTTTAGGAGTTATATCTGGAGATTTAGCAAAAGAGAAAGTGGAATATTGAGTTCAGAAATTAATCTACAGTTAACTCAGGGGAAGAAGGGTGAAAGGGATATAAAAACAGGAAGGTGAAAATGAAATATTGATGACAGAATGCAAGAGGCCCTTTCTAATCAATAAGTCAAATCTTCAGTCTTATTTTGAAGGGCATTCTTGTTAGGGATCAGACCCCACTGAGACAGCGAGAATGAATAAGTTCTGGACAACTTTTTAAGAAGCGGGCATTTTGAAAAAAAGACATTTCATTATCTCAACATATTGGGAAAGTAAAGTTTCAGCATAAAACATGGTTTTCATACATCCTGGTTAACAAGGTACCATTGTCAACCTTGTTTGAAAGAGACTGTTATTTGCATCTGCTTAGAGGGATACACCAGTAAGCCATAACATTATAACTAATGACAGATGAAGTCAGAATAACACTGATTATCTTTTGACAATGGCACTTGCCTGTGGGTGGGATATATTAGACAGAGAGCCAACATGTCCTCCAAGTTCAAGAGTTGGGACTAGGGTAAATGGGCACACTTATGGATCTGAGCGACCTTGAAAAGGCCCAAATTGAGAACAGAACAGTGGTTCTTGTTGTCTGTTACTAGTCTGAAGGTTAGTAGTTACTAACATGGTCTGAGGAAGGATAACTGGTCAACCTGTGACAGCGTCACACGCGCCCGAGGATCACGGATGTGCCAGAAAAAAGCGCAGGTCAGTCTATGTTGTCTTATTGCAAAGAAAAGCTACTGTAAAGATGATTGTTGAAAAAGTTAATATGGTTCTTATAGAAAAGTGTCAGAACATACAGAGCTTCGTTTGGCAGAACAGGGGAACCTACACAATATCAGGCATGTGGTTTTAATATTGTGGCTGATCAAGGTTTATATACAGACATTAATGGATTGGTATTGATTTGTGCTTATTAAGAAGAGAGGTGTGGATGAGGTGTGATGAGCCCAGCTTAGTATCAAAACAAAGAAGAAGGAAGAAACAGCCACTCTGGTTCCAACCAAAGTTTAAAAATCTCCCACGACTCCCAAATCAAGCAGAATGCATTAATTGCAAACTAGGCAAATATAGAATCCACACATAATCAACACACTGTATTTCTTTTACTCTAAATATACCAAAACATATATTAAAAGAATGTACATGAAAGTGAATAAATATAACTACAAAATTTTGAACTGTTCCTTTATATTGAGGGAAAATGTGCATTTCTTAACCAAAATCGCTCAATAATGTAAAAGTCACAATCATAGGTAGGTGAATAAATGGCCCCCCGTCCCCCTACCACCACCACAACCGCCACCATTCTTTCGGATTATTAAGATTAAAATTGGGAAAAGATGAGATTTGTTAAACATGTCTGATAATTATTTAATCATTGAATTAGAAAAGAGCAGTGTTCTAGTAAAAAATAAATAAAAGTGGTAGTAGTTCTGAAAAAAATCTAACCTGATAATTTGATTTTCTAATCCCTGAGGATTTCTTAATACTATAGTGGCTTCAAATATCAAACACATTCAATACAAATGACTTAATAGTGTTATTGATACATGGTGTTATTATGATATGACAAAACAGAGACTAATCATGAGCATTATGAGATATTTTTACTCGGGTAATGTTATTCCAGATGCACAGCCAGCAGCACTTGACAAGCTGTGCGGCCAAATGTGGCAGAATCCTACTGTAGATTAGTCACTCAGTGTCTCATTAGGATGATGATGGGAAGAAAATTACCCGCTTCACACACCGATGCTATTTATTTAGGTTACTATTTCCACTCCGAGTAGCCAAATGATAGAAAGGGATGATTAGCGAGTGTCTGTCATGCAGGTCGCTTGGATGTGCAGAGCTGCTCCTATGCATAGAAACCTTTAGCCTGTGGCACTGACAGGCTGTCTCTCCAAGAAACTAGGTTCAGGGTATTGAAATAGGGATTTTTGCATTTTTCTCCCCTAGGGTTGTTTTGTGTGAAATTATCAGAAAAGTTCAGACAGATCTAAATAGAAAGAAAACACAGCAAGTGAGTCGATTCGTATGTACCAAATCTGGACTTAATCGAACAAACTGTTAGGAAGTTATTTCCTAATAACAGCATTGAACTATTAGAATAAAAACACAATGTACACAAGATACAGCTCCTTGAGTCGATACGTATGCACCGAGTTTGGACTATATAGGACCAATAGTTGAGAGGCCTGAAAACTTTTGGAGATAACGCTCCCAGTAGTCTTAGAAATATAAAACGAACAGTTCCCAAATTCCATCCAGTTCACAATAAGATGTAAGGGGTATAAAGTTTCAAAATTATCAATGACATAGTGTTTGAGTTCTGTCCGGGAAACAGTGTTTTTCATTAAGAAAAGCTCCTCCTAGTGCGTAAAATATTAACTACTAGAGTAAAGTATGAAGTTTTATTTTATTTATAAGTAGATTCATATGCACCATATTTGAATTCAATTTGACCAATGGTTGAGATATTATGGCCCCAAAACTTTTGGAGATATAACTCACCCTAGTGTCTGAAATATACAACTAATCTTTTAAAAAATTACTCTTCCTTTTACTATGGTCTATGATGGTGAAAAATTAGAAAATGATCCATGAAATAGTTGTAACGGACATGGTGATGCGGCAGTGGACGTGGCGGCAGCGATGATGATTCCATAATATCCCAAACTTGTCGGGTATTTAATTTACTAGTAGTCAGTCCTACTAATCATACCTACCTTGTGTGATCTGGACATAAGGGGGGATTACATGGGACACTTTTCTCCTATCCGAATTGAAACCTTTCTGAATTGCAATGTCATACGCCTGTTTACATGACTTTTACAACCCTGTGTTTATATGCATCTAATGGGAAACAGCTCTTTGACATACGCAGATGATCCACACTCCAGTTCATAATGTGGCGATAATGCTACGATGAGTTGGGTGCCGACCGCAAACAATAAGAAAACTAACAAGATCAAACATAAAGAATGTAACAAAAACTTGAACCATGGTCGTAGTGAAAGTGACATTACAGAATCTCTCCCTCTCTCTTTCAGCCTCACAAATGCTAAATAAAATGTTTAAGCATTTTGTCTTTTTTTCCAGTTGACTTTTCAGTTGTTCATCAGACCATATCATGTCTTCCTTTGTTCTTCATTTCCTGCTTAACTTCCTGTATTGACATGAAAGGATGGAAAGTAAAAAAAAGAGCTTTCATACTGTAAACCAACTGAACCATGGTTCAATTGGATCTGGACCTTCTCTTCATTATATCCCCGAAAAATCGGGGATATTATGAATTTGCCAGTGCTGCCGAAGATCCTACTTGCTGTTAGAACTCAAATACTTTTTCATGAATCATTTTCAAACTTTATAAGCCTTTCATCTTAGTGTGAGTAAGAACTTGATTGATTTTGAAAAAGATTGTTTTTATATTTTCAGCACAATGAGGAGCTTTAGCTCTTAAAGCTTTTAAATCTTTAATAATTTGGTCCCAGTTGGTTCATACGTGGTGCATATTAATCAACGTGAGGAGAATTATTTACTCACTAGGCGGAACTTCACAATTAATTTGAGTAGTTGAATTTGGGAGATTGCTTGCACAATGCAGCGGATTGTGGACATTGAGGGGATATACCCTTGTGGTTTGATGCACATCCAGGTTAGGGTAAGGTTATACACCTGACTTTTATTTTGGATCAAACTGAAAAGTCTGGACCAAAAAATTGTAATGATGCAAGGAGCTTAATATAAACAAATCTTTTGCGTTTTTTCAGATGTCAAAAGGAAATTTAGTGTGACAAAGGGGCTCTTCTGACAGCAAGAAGTTTCCGGTATCAAATCCACCTCTGCCCGGCTCCTGATACTCAGGCTTCCTCCCACTGTCTGAAAACATACAATATAGGTGAATTGGTGACGCTAAATCGCTTTCGCTAGGTGTGAATATGAGCGTGAATGATTGTCTGTCTCTATGAGGGGGACTTGTGATGAACTGGCGACTTGTCCAGGGTACAAAACTCTTTTCAAAACCCATTGAGAAGGACCAGGGTAAACAAAAAATTGGAAATCAGATAAAAAGTGGAAAAATAGGGGATTAATTTACCCCAATTATGTACAATAATTAGGATGGGCAAAAAAACCCAATGTTACAGAATTAAGGAAATAATTTTAACAATCTCTCCGGAGTAAATTTACAAATTAAACATACTATTACCTTAACAAAACAGAGTTCTCCTCTGACAGACACATGAAACAAAAATCAACCCGTCATCTCATATCTGCAAGGTTATATACCATTTTGGCCAGTTCATAGTTGATTGCAGAGGATAGAACCATCTTCTTCAGATGGTTGGGAGATCCTGAGGAAACACCAGTGTTCCATTGCCAGTTCTCCATGAAGAGGTTGTTGGCTACCAGATACTGAAAGGAAAGTTATTTTATGCATTTACATTAAAATTTACATATATATTCTTAATTGTGTGCCCTCAACTAAGAAAAATAAATAAGAAGTTAATCAAAATGTTTATCATTTTTCCTGATTAAGAGAACAGAAAACATCACCTGTTAACAGGTGGGGATTGGTGGTGTGGCTGGTAGTTGCATCCCCCACACACGTACTTATTATTATTTAATTTACCAAAGTGACGGTGTCAGATTGGCAGGGCTGTAAACAGTTAAGCCGGGTTTCAACATTCTGTAAGTGCAGAGATGGTTTCACACTTCGAAAATTTGATGGAGGAAGTGAGTTGTATATTCAATATTCAACATCTAGGAAACATACATCTCAATTGTGTTTGTGTGTGTGTGTTTGTGCGTGTGCGTGTGCAAGATCGGCACAATACACGTGTGTGTGAATTGTGAAATGAAGCAGAAGTTACTGCTCCTTAAAGTTTCATTGCCCTATGGGATTTCATTCAGGGTTCAGTGAGGCAGATAGTTGCTTCTCTCTGACACACACACACGCCTACAAACACAAACACACCCACACACACACATACACATGCAATCACACACACATGCTCACACATGCACGCACACACACACAAACACACACGCACAAACACACACACACACACACACACACACACACACACACACACACACACACAGATTTATAGAGTAAAGATGAAAAGCTTTCAACACAGATATATGGAACAAACACACATAGTCAGGTACACACACTGCTGTTCTGTTGAGAGCACACTGCAAATTGCAATAAGTTGAATTTACTTTAAAACAGTTAGGAAACTGAATGCCTCAAAATTTAATGCAGACCATTAATTTAAAGGTTAAAAATACACATTTAGCTTTGACAACTGAAAGATAATAGTCTACTTTAGTGATACAATTTGTTAACCTGTATTTTCTTTCAGTCAACATATTACTAATTTACAGCACATTTGGTATTTTAAGGAAGGTTTGTTGCCTTAACTGTAGTCAACTCAGTAGATTTCTGCTAACCTTGAATAATCTAAAATTCCTGAAACTAACGGGTTCAACCTCCACTTCTTGATTTTGATGGATGGTATATTTTTTGTATTCTTCACAGTATTGTGTGTACAATTCCATAAACACTTTTCAATTCACTATAAAGCCAAACAACACCATATCCAACAAGCAAAATACTATTGGCACTCTTTCTTCAAGCAACACCTGACTTGAAGGAAGGTTTTGTTTTTCTGATTTTCAAGCATTTGCATATTTTCTAAAAGACAATATTCTCTTTCTTTGTGCTTTTCTTCTGTTATGAGAAAATAAACATCTAAATTACTGTGACAGATGGACAATAGAGGGTATTGGTTGGACAAAGAGAGAAACTTTCAGGACCTCGGAGCACACAACAAAGAACCTTCTCTATGACGCCTTTGTTTGCGTACACAAAACTGAAAAATAGTGGGACAGCCGCGCTGCTGTGTCAGTTTAAATATCCAAAGTTCTGTTAGCGAAAAGATGATGCATACCTCGCCCCCTCTACATTTGGTGTAATGTCTTACTGTTGTGTCCAGCATGGTTCAGACAATGGGTTACCACGGCCCATCATCATTGACAGTGTTTCATGAATCTGATCTTGTCCTCTGTTTGGAGGGTTAGGAGCTCCCGGATGTCCTGCAAACATGTCTGGTTGATTTTCTTCTTTTTTGAGTAAGCTGCCAAC
The DNA here is from genome assembly GCA_009660295.1 of Lophius piscatorius. Taxonomy (NCBI): domain Eukaryota; kingdom Metazoa; phylum Chordata; class Actinopteri; order Lophiiformes; family Lophiidae; genus Lophius; species Lophius piscatorius. The sequence goes on from VRLP01004425.1 coordinate 22,389, forward strand.
TGCTACTAGCTGCTTTAAAGTCTTCTGTTAATGGGCCATACACGTGTCAAAACGTCTCCCCCCCCATCCTACCTTTTCACCTCCCATTTATATTGATGTGTGATTCACATCTGCTGCTACCTATGATTCTACCCCCGAGGTGGAACAACACAAATCCCATTCCTCCATTGCATTCATATAGAATGGAGGGGCGGAGCAAAGGCATGTCAAGCCTGTATTGAATAGACTGTTTAAATGGGGCTTCTTCTGACCATCCCAGGTGTAAAATAATCCCTGATAGATCAGTGAAAGAGAAAAACAGCAGGGCTGACTGAATCCTGACAACCACGATCAATATCCACTGATTTATATTCATACCTTCATGCACACACATTCACACACGTGTCTGTCTTTTGAATTAGTTCGGGCCTCATTGATTACACTAATTTTCTCATCCACTAACCGTAATCTTTACCCTTAACTCTCAATGTATCACCTTAATACCTGCCATGATGTAAATGTTATCCTCATTAAACTTAAAAGGATTTTGCAGGTACTTTCAGGCCCCCTAACTTAACAACAAACATGCAAATTGATTCTAGACAGTTATTTTCATTTGTTGTTGTTGGAGCCTGAACTTGCTATTGCAGTCAAACTGTCACACTTTAAAAACCACCTCTCTGATACGAGCGCGGAAACTCGCTTTTATTCATTATTAATTATCTTTCGAAGAACATGTGTTACAAAATGATATCAACCAAAAAAAATGGTCACTAACAACCTTTGTCAAACTAATAAGTAGAACTTTTTCAATGATAGTGAACGATAAAGAATCCTTAATAAAGAATAATTTTAAACCAGGAAAAACCAGTTTAAAAAATGAGCATACCACAGGCTATGACATAGGAAATATTAGTCATTAATTGTATTTATGATACTTTACCTGTGTAACAGTTTAAATATGCGTACAGTATACACAGTACATGATTATATAGAGAGGGAGAGGGAGTTAAATGTATCTTATTATCAATGGCAATCCTGAGCCTGGGAGGATTCATCCTATTCTGGCAGGGATGAATAAGAAGCAGACAGTCACTTCCTGTAATGTACTGGTTCTTGATGTAAGTTTGGCTGAAAAGCTCATTTTGCACAAATATCACCTCATCATCACATCATTCTTGTCTGTTGTGTTAACCTTTTGAGAAAATTAAACCCTCTGTGTCCTTGCTATCCATTGTCGGCTGATTTATTGTGAGGTCTCTATGAAATTAGCCGAGAACCATTGCTTTGTTCTGACCACACGTCACCAGACACAGAGGGAGAAGCCATGATGGATCATTGGTAAATTAAAACTTATGACAGGATTTGTCATTGATTTCTTTGTTTGGTGTCGGCTTTTAGTAATCTCAACACTGAACTACTTCATTGGATGATGAAGCTGCTGGCTCAGACTCAGTTAAGAGTTATCTGATTATGGAGCCTTCCTTTAGAAAAATGTTTGCCTTCAAGTCTGTACCGCCTGTGTTACATCATGACCCGTAAGGTAAGGAGGCACCCGGTTGGGAGAGGTGTGGAGACCAAAATAGAGACAAAATCAGAGTGAATATTGGACTCCTATTCATTAGATTAGAGGAAACACATCTGAAAATAACTATATTAATGTAAGGCCCCCTCCATCTGATGAATAAGGCTTTTTTCCTTTTCTGACAGTCGGCATCTTTTCTTCAGCTGTTCCCACGTGACATCACTTTAGAAAGAAAAAAAGCTGCACCTATTGTATATTACATTCTTTCCAGAGTATTATAACTATTTAGTCTTGAACCATTTCTTTGGTGCTTGGTGCCGTTAACGGGGCTATTTTTCAGACAACCAGACATAACTTATAGATGGTGTAGGGATACAAAGGTGCTAGCCTAGATTAAATTGCTACTTGGTTAGCCTGAAAATGGGATACATCTGTAGCGCTTGGATCAGGCAAGGATATTGCTATTTTTGTCTCGGTCGGAATGTGTGGCATCCTCTTTGCTCTATGACAATATTATAAAGCTGATTCGTATGAAGTATGATGGCAAGCATCTCTCATTTGGTGCTCATGGGAAAAAAAATAGATGCATAAAGTAGGGGGAAAACTCACAAGCTGAATGTTTTTTCTGTCAGCACACAATTCCCCAAGTGCCTTGCCAACATTTTTCTACCTGGAACCATCCAATATGAATAAGCCCTTATTCTGTTATTCAGGTACAGCTTTATTGTGCTTTGTAAGGTATATAGGATAAATAGATAAATTACAAGTATGTACTTTCGGTCACATGGGTAATAAAGACAACAAAGCCAACAAATAGTAAATTATTTAATCAGGAATCGGTTACATATTCAGTGGCTTAGCGATGCAGCAATTCAGTGTTTAGAAACTCAACGTTATGATCTTTCTGATCTTTTACCATTCTTGGAGCACACACTCACATACCCACACAAACAAAAAAAAGATTCCACACTTCTCACGGTCTTCATGCTTGACTTCCAGGATCTGAGGAGCCTGAGACAATCAGAAATAGACATAAGTGAAAACAATAGATCTGCGATATACTGTAAGGGGTAAAAGGTCTCTTCATTGCATATCAAACAGACCGTGAGCGCTTATATGCTTTCTCCAAAGATCCTCGCTCTTGTAATGCCATATGAACATTCACTCTCTTTGCTGCTCTGGGAGGGAAGATGAGGGTTAAATAATGTTCTGGAAACCCAGTGCACTATAGCTCATGATAAATCTTTCAATGCTATAGGACTCATCCTGTGCCAGAGTTGAGGTAAAGTTCAATTCTTCTTCACGGCGGGTTGAGTTGTTCTCTTTTAACCCAAGTGGCTGGAGATTGAACTGCTGTATGAGCCACTTGGACCAATACAGACAAGCTGTCGCTGATTCTACCAATCAGAGGCAGATTTTCATGTGAAATGCATGTTAGTGCATTGTAGAAATTGTTACGGTGAATATAGGTGAACCTGAAATGGGGCAAACTTTGTTCTCAAACCCAAAACATTGAGATTCAGGCATACATTTAGACGGTAAAGTGGACTCAAAACTCACATCAATGTTGTTTCCAGCAACAGCATGATATGCAAATTTACCATTACAAAATGGCAGGGGGGAAATTAGCTACAAGGGGGGAACCCTGTAGAACATTTAGTAACTGATGGACCATCGGAACGGAGCTGGTGGAGACCAAAACAGCTAAAGTTAATTCTAAAAGCTGACATTAGACATCAAGCTGATTCCGTGTCTCATATCCTACAGTACCATACTTAACCCTACCAGTTTGAGAGCATATGAGTGACACTAACCTTGCAATGTACATAAAGTTACCCAAAAGTGGATAATGGAAAAACGATCAATTACGCTCAGTTGTGGACAACTTCAAAGGGTTTTTCAAGCTTGTGCAAATGGAGTCTGAGGAAGCGTTGGTTATGACAGGGAACAGTCGCAAAACATATGAATATATTGTATACTAACGGAAGAACGTGGTTTGAGACTTAGCATCCTCCCACAACATATATTTACCTAATTGCATTAGTATGATGGCCAGTTATCGAGGTATAAGTGATGTTTGCTCGAAATCTAAAGATTTAGGGATTTAAGCCTACACTAGCCTGACCTCACACTCCAAATCGTTAAAATACTCTCCCCGTGTAGCAAAGAAAGTTATAACAACTTAAAATCCCAAATGAAATGACCTTTAATCACCTAATTGTGCTGTCAGAATAAGAAGAAAAAGGTTGTCATATGAAGACGGAGTGTATTGAAAAGTAAGGACCTCACCAGCATGTAAAGAAGCTGAAGTGATGCAGGTTGTTTACATGTCGTGTAGTGCTAGTTAGCTTTCTAGCCTTCCAATTGATTTTGCTGGTCAATACAAATATCCAACAGAGCTTGTCAAATGCATCGATATTACTACCACCATTTTGTCTTTCTTCAATGGAGGCTGAAACAGCTGGCTAGTTGCGTTGAGTTGCGTTGAGTAAATAGTTACACTTATATTATCATTTTCATCATATTATATAATTGGATGTTGTGATGCTTAGCATGTCCACTCTGTCAAAGTTAAATATCAATTAATATAGAAACCTTTCAGAAATTCGAAATATATTTGTTAAACAGCACACAGTCACATTGCTAACTGAATCATGTTGCTAACTGAAGGTCCACCATGTGCTCATTAAATGCTAACATTAGCCAAGAATATCCACCCTGTCATTGTCCACCCTACACTATGTTTGCCATATTTTCATTATTATCCAAATACTTTTCCCTTTAACTAAAATATATTGTTGAGAAAGGGGCTTTCTGGAAATGTAAATTTTATAATCACTATGTATTACAATGTAATAAATCTAATTTGAATTTGTCCATTACAGGGTGGACATTTTCGTTTGTATGTACATTGTCCGCTTGCAGTTAATTTATAAAAAGTGTTGGAGCTTGACCAACATGCGCTTTTTAACAGCATAAGATCTACTTAATGCAATGAATATGAAGTTCAATGGAAAATCCCAGCTTTTTCTTTTGGAAATGGGGAAGTCTCAAAAGCACCTTATGGTGATATTGACTAGTCTCCCCTCTTCAACCTTTCTTAGCCTGTGTAAAACATGTTAAGTCTTGTGGCGATGGCCACACAAGGTCAAGTGTTGCGTTTACTGTTGTCCTCTCTGAATTCTGCATTTGTGAAATTGCCGCAGGATCACAGGTTTTTTGTCTTACAAACAAGCGTGTGCTTGGATCAGAGCCTTGAATGTGCAAAAATAAGTATGCATCATGAGTTGAGTCTTTTTGCCAACAGATGCCTCCAAACCTATAGCTTGACCACAGGTCAGGTGGATCTCCAGTGAGTCTCAACAGTGGCACCTCCCATCTCATCAGAACCTGGTTGCTCCATATGTTCCTATGGCAGGTGTCCTCCTCCCTATCATCGTCCTGCACCATAATCCCTCTAGGAACCAGGTAACTGAAGTGTATTCCATACGGGACGCATACACTCAGCAGAGGGATTTGCCATTTTAAGGGCTGTTCTTATGTGAAAAGGTTTTCGTATGTTTTTGTCAACTTAAGCAAATTCATGGGACAAAATATGGATCAGACTTACAATGAGGGAATAGAAATAATTATGTATTTGTGCATAAAAAAGAAATAATCTATAATTAATGAGCATCAGCAGATGTATTATTTGTAAACCTATACAGCAATAAAATAGTCAGTATGTTAATGCATCAACTGATGCTCATCTGTTCGTAATGACTAATTATGGAGTTAAAGGGACAAAACAAAGCAGAAAAGCTGTCACAGCAGTGCAATCTGTTGATTTCCTTGTGTGGTAATCTTGATTAATTAAGCATTAATTTCTCATGACTTCACTGTTTTTGTGGCCATGGCTTTTCTTCAACACCAAATAAATAATGGTATGAATTTTGGTTTCATACAATTATCTATGATGGAGAGTAAGATGGATCTCTGAATTATAATTTTCAGTGATGAACTCCAGTCAAATTTTTCAAATCAATTTTTCTTCTTTTGCTTTTCTAGTTCTGTCAGTTGCAAGTTGTATTTTCATGCTTCCTTGGCATCTTTTCCTCTTGCCTCTGTTTTTTTTCTTGCCTCTGGGTGACACATTGAAAGGTTGGTGAAGCCTGAGCCAAATAGATTTCTGTTGTCGACTGAGATAGTTTATTGAGTGGAATTTTGAGCCTGCTGGGAAGCTGTCAATATGGCAACCTTTGAAAGAGTACCTTTGATTTGTTACTCTATTCCGTTCAGCCTGTTACTGAAGAAATGATCCTATACATGTGTGTATAATTTGCCAAAGTGGATTTACACGTATAGCAGTCGTGTTCTTTATACAAAACAAAAATAATTCATAAGAATAAAATCAATTACCTATTCTTTTGAACAATCCCTTCTTTATGAAATGAAATGCAATATGCCAGCATGTCTAATCAGACAATAATATTGCCAGACTGCCTTCCTTCCTTGCCTTTTGAGAGGCCAAAGGTGAGACACAGGCTGAAGCCGGGTCGATGAGTCTAATATGGATTATGCATGTGTGCCATTTGATGTGAATATCGTAAGGATTTGGCAGCAATAGTGAGGAAGATCCAGTTGTTGCACATACATCTTGTCACACAAGGTTTTGTTTTATTTCTTCTAACGTACTAAAATAGTGCCATCATTGCTGAAAGTCAAATGACTGTGTGCGGTCCAAGCAAAGGTTCACACTTGAAAGGTCCCCAGTCCACTGCCTGGTACAAGTAATCCCTCTGTTTGAAGTCCTCAAATTAAATTTAGGGTAAAAAAAGTATAGAATTTGAAAGCGATCTATCAAATTGTTTTTGAGTTATCGCCAAAAGAAGAAAGATCTGAGGCGGAAGCATCAGTGGAGATGACGATTCCTTAATATCCCCGACTTTTTAGAAACATAACGATGACCAAGTGTTCCAAGTTTGGAGCTTTGCAAAAGACTTTACGCTGCATAATGATGCATTTGGATGAATGGATAAATGTTCAAAGGAGAGATAAACACAGACAAAAAACAAAGAAAAGAAAGAGAATTCTGCTTCGTTAAAAAGGGGAAGAAAGTACGGTGGCATTGATCCCGAGGTCAATGTCTCTGATCCGACTGTGAATCCTTTACAGGTGCTAAAATTGTATGGTGCAATTAATCGTCACTCCAGTTATTTCACACTGATGGGAACACTGGGGAACTTGATTCACACACACAAGGTAATGCTCCGAGGCTTAGGAGGCACAGTAGGGGATACTTTTGCAACATCTTTCTCTTCTTATTTCTTTCTTACACAAATGTACCTAACCTCCACTTAGGCAAAAGACGCAAAACGTTCAGCAACTGAGTTGCTTCTTTGTTTACAATGTGCAAAACAATGCTTTACATGCATGCCATAGTATTAACATAATAATGACCCTAAAATAAAAACATTTTCATTGACCTGTCCAAGGCTTTGGTACAGTTGACCAGTTACAGTGGCTGGACAAACTTTATGGTACTGGATGCTCTGAACATGCCGTTGTTTAGTTTTCAAACTACTTATCTGATAGAACACAGTATCCTCTTTGCCAGGTCCTTCTCCACTTCTCTCCTCGTATCAAATGGTGTATCTCAGAGCTCCATTTTAGGACCACTGCTGTTCTCCATTTATATCAATGATGTCTGTGATAACTGATAAAATTATTATTTAATTAACAATTTATAAGCTGCTCTCTTGGCCGTGTCACTCTTGGAAAAGATCCCGATGAATCTCAGTGAGGCTCCAATTCAATTTGTTTTGTGTTCATCTGGACTGAGCAACTAGTTCACATCAAAATTGGGTAATTAAAGCAATGACACACCACATGAAAGCACACAAATGATCACAATTTCACATAAATAGAACAAATCCAAAAAATAGCATTCATCATATACATTAAAGGATAACTTATTTTGATAACCAAAATAAGAAAAAGTACAAATTTTAATGTATGCAAATGGGAACTTAATGATAAGGTACAAAACATATATTTTTTAGTTAATGAGCTAAGAGACAGTTTTTATGCTTTAGCACTAGGCAGCGTACACATACCATGATACTACCTTTACCTATTCTTTTGATACACAGAAGAAACACCTGCAGTGTGGAACCTTTGTCTCTCCTGTCTAACAGCGAGAGTAATGACACGTTATCATCATGTTGTCATGTGAATCTCATCCTTTTTCTCTTTTCGGAGAGTGAGGATACCCAGGACATTGTGCAGTCGAGACAATTTGAGGAAATTTTTGATGCATCTTCTCCTTCTTTGAGTTAGTTACCATCCGCTTTGCATATCTTCTGTTGTCAAAACGTCTCACCTGCATCCTGTCGAATCACCTCTCATACATATATATGTATGTATGTATAGGATTTGTTGGCTGTTGCTGTTTGTTAAAAGATCAGGTGAACTAAATATTAGAATTTTGAATCCTCACCCAAAGTGTCCAGAAAAGCTGAGAAAATAAAAAAAATACAGTGAGTGGGTCGGGACGTAGCAGAAAAAACCTCCAGTTGGCCATTGGTGATGATTGAGATTGAGATATTTGTTTGTGTGAATCGGTTTTATACACTATTTCCTTACTACATTCTTTATACTGTTTGTTTTGGCATTAGCTGTTGGCGACAGTGTTAATATAAGATCAGAAATACAGGAGTTTATACAAAGATAATGCAGATGCTGAATATCCCTCCAACATGTTGAGTCCCTGCAGCTGTCGTGATGATGTATACGCTCTGTTAGAGACGAGAACTGAGGGTAGGTCACTGCGAAATCAAAAGCATTTGTCAGCATCATCGGCAGTGAACCCAGGGAACCTCCTGACACACTGGACTGACTTGTGAGACTTTAGGCCTTGTGAGGAGTAAAAAGAATAAACTGATTCTTCTGCCTCATTCACTGACTAAAATGTCTAATTTTAACCTATTTCTCTTCAGACATCTACTGCTTCAACAAAGCAGAGCAAATGGAATGTTGCAATAATTTGAGAAGGTGTTGCCTTTGTATCACATATACTATATAGAGGCAGACAGACTTTAAAGGCTGTAAATTACTTAGCCTTTATCTGTCCTCTCAATTTTAGAAGATAATTAATCATGTTAACGTTTTAAAAAGTTTTTTCTTTTGTTCGTTGCATTGTTGTTCAGCAAATTGGGCAATCACGCCAGTAGTTTAGACCCGTCAAAGGCCTCCAGAAAGTTCCAGCTCACAGTTTTGGTATTGATTGTGCACTCCAAATATATAAAAATATGTTATTTGAGAATAGGTTGAAGCCTGAAATTACTAGTTGAGGTTACAATTTCATAGTGAAATTGTAAATTAGTAATGGAAAGAATGTCACTGATGAAAATGGCAGGGAGTTATTGAAGTGGTGGGCACGAGCCAAATATGATTGGTACTATTAGATAGAACAGGAAGCTACAGGAGTAAGATGAGATTAGCCAAGTTAGTCATTGGAAATAGCAAGAAGTTGTTTCCAGGTTCATGGAGACCACTTCGGCTTATAGGACAGGAAGCCTTTAAGGAAGATTTTACACTTTATTGGGACTTTTTCAATGGTCTTTCTAGAACCATCATAAGGGGAACATAGATGTCATAAAAAGAAGACGTATGATGCAGAATAACATTTTGTGATCTATATAGCAGATATAGAGCTTCTTGTGTTGACTAGAAATAAATATGAATCATTTAAAGAAGAAATTTACGAGAACTTCAATGAAATGCCGTACAAGTGGCGCATGATCTTTAGCTCATGTCGATGTTTGTTTACTGTAGTTCTAAGCTACATAAGGGATAATACGGGCTTTAAGCTATATACTTAGGATACCCCTTGATGTCTGCTATGCTTTCTGTATTTAATAATTACTTGAATTATACAATGTACGAAGGATTAATAGTTGTATGAATGTGTGTAGATGTGAAGAGGCAGTTAATAACATTGTGGGTTGAGAGTTACAGGCAGACTAAGTGATTGTTTCCTCCACTGGATGTGACTCTATGAAAATCCCAGTCTCTCTGTTATCATTAAGCTAGACTACAAGACTAGGACTCATCTCTTACCCACTGGGTGTTGTGTTACTGTAATATTTCTACAATTTTACCTCTTTGCACTCATCACTGTAAAGGCAGTGGGAAACGGGCTGAAAGCCACTCTGACAGTTGATCCCCAAGGCAGCTTGAGTTGAAGATGAACAGCTGCTGGACTATAATGGAAGTGTATTCTGAAAAGTGAAAATGTTTATTGCGTTAAGACATTGATTACTTGGTGCCTAATCATTTCTAAAGTCTGTTTGTGCAGTCTTATGACCTGTAAAGCCAAATGTGCTGTCTTTCTAGAACAGACTGCCATTGCTTGGGGAAATGAAAAAACCCCAGAAAACTACTGTACTTAGATCTTTCTTTTTTGCTTTCTTCTTACAACATAAACACTATTTGACTTTATTTACTATGTCCCACTGCAGTATTAGTGGGGATACTGGGGTATAGGAGCAAAGGAGGTGTCCTAGTTGTTGAGTGTAAGGAGAAAGTCCACTGTACAACATAACAACATACAACATAACGCAAGCTAGAACAAAACTATTTGGTCCTGCTGCTACTTCATGGCTGCATGAAAAATGACTCCCTAAACTCCCTGCTCCAATGTAATGCTTGGCAGAACATATGCAAATGATCCTGAATGGCATTCACTATTGATTTTGTTTGGATTCAATGTCTTCAAGAAATAGCATTCATGCAAATAATTTACAACAGTTAGTAGTTTCTATCAAGATAATAATGAATGAAGATTAAAGAAATCTGGTACGCTATAAATGCATTGGTGAAATGACCTTTAACTATCTTTTACACATCCAAGAGGATGGAAGAAGAGGAGTCATTCATCATTAATGGTGGCGGTCTGGTTTATATTGGATAAACCAAAGGAGCTTAAAAGATGCTTCTGGTCACAACAAAAGCAAAATCCACAACTTGGGGAAATACATAAAACTTGATCCTTTGCTTAAGGTGATGACATTTCAAATGGCATTTTCAAATTTACCTCATTTGGTCTGGAGTATCAGACTTATCAGTTTAATCCCAGCCAAAATTATGGATGTGAAACCTTGACTGGACCAAATCTAACAGGTGGAATTTGGTCCAAAAAGAAAAAGTGGTGGCCTCAGAATCCAAATGAAACATGATGTAGTTAATAACCTGTGTGAAAGCACTTTTTAGATAGTTGTATCCCCGAAAAGTCTGAGATATTATGGATTCATCATCAACAATGAGTCCATGATCTTTTTTGTTCGCGCGATAACTCAAAACTATTCAATGACTCATTTTCAAATTTAATACCCTCAAAGACATGGTGTGAGGAAGAACTGGATTGATTTTGGCAAAGGCCGGCTCCATAGGTATTTCCGACAATATGCGGAGCTTTATCTCCAAAATCCCAAACCACAAAAACCACAACTTTGCAACCGTTGGTTAGATTTAGTCCATAATATTCTACTTTAATAGTTTATGTTTTTATTCTCTAGGGTCAGCTTTTTATGGAAAACAGTGTTTTGGACATAACCTAATCATTGGCCCGATTTAGTCCAAATTTGAAGCATATGCATCAACTATATAAACCAATCTATTTTGAAATTAGGCCTATGTTAGCATCCCCGACAGCAAATGTATAGCCCCGAAAAGTCCCCAATGCCCTGCATTTTGCAACTAATCCCCCTGATTGAACTATATATTTAGTTATTTACGCAGTATTTTTCTTTAAAAAAAAGTCCAGCTAGTGTGTAAAATATGAACTATTAGAGTAAAACATTATTATACATGATAGATCTCCTTGACTTGATTCAAATGCACAAAATGTACCCCTTTATGAGTTAATAAAGATAAATCTTCTTGGCTCCATTCATATAAACCAAATTTCGACTAAATCGGACCAACGGTTTAGAAATAATCGTGATATCGCACAGCTGACTCAGAGGATTTCACTAATCTTTATTACATTTCCTAGCGCATTTCTCCTACTTTAAAGATGAAAGTAGATGTGGCCATCACCTGTCAGCCATGTTGAGAGAGCGGTTATCCAGCATGTTTATGCCAACGGAGATCATTAACCTGCCACTGACTTCTCTTCCTTCTCCACCATATCCTGCTGCTGTTTAGACTTCTTAATGATGCATCGAGAGAAAAAGAATATGCAGAGGTAGATAGAATAACAAAGTCCTTGCAGCACAAGCGGTCACGCTGTGCTTGCTACATATCCTATGAGCTGATCCAAGAGATTCTGTCTGCAAATGTGTGATCATTGTCATTTATCTTAATGCTGAAAGCAACAACACCGTCTGGAAAACAGTGAGGTGGGAAAAGAAACGTGTTTCAGTCCATTGATCCCCTCTCACTTCATAAAAAAATTAAATGTGTTCAGGGTATGAACAATCTAATCCATTACTGGTGCCTGTGGGCGAACTAGGTCTGAACACCTGAAATTGAGTTTGTCTTCTTTCGTCCTTAATTTACCTCATGATTTCAGGTACAAATCACAAACCTATGGTGGATAAATAAATGTCAACTATAATTAAAGGTTAACTCAGTAAATATGTCATCAGTTTGTCTAGCTATAATTTACGTGATAATCACACACTGATCGGCCATTACATAAAAACCACTAGCCTAATATTATCTAGGTCTTTCTTTTGCTGCTAAAACAGTTCTGTGATGAAAATATAATTAATCAACAAGTCTATGGCCAAACAATAACCCTTATCCCTACAAATACTTAACAGTGTAAGGATTAGAAAACATTTTCCCAGGAATTAAATTCTCCTGAACATTCCAATCAATCTTTGAAAATCTTCAGAGCTAACAGAACTATACCATTTCATGTCTATTATATATAACATTTAATTTCCAGAGCTTGCTTATGGGGCTTGGATGTATAATTATTGGCTCTTAGGTTTCCCTCAAGCAGATCCCTGGGGACTATTTGCAAATATACAGATTTTATTTTGGTAAGTTTTGAAGTAAGTTTTGGTTGAAATTATGTTTTTTTTTGGCATTACAGTTGTGTGTTGAACCTGTTAAATAAAATTTATAAGATATATTTAAATTCTATATGAAACAGCATTTCTGACAATTTTCCAAAGTATACGTACTTCATATGGGGAAGAGAGCAATTGAGAGACTAGTACATTTTCATGTCGGGGGGTATCCAAGAAGAATAAAAAAGAAAAACAAATTGAAAAAAACCCAAAACCTTAAGATGAAGAAAACAACAGAATTAAATCATGATTACTGAGAGCAGTTCTGGACGTAATATTGATGTGGTCAGAGTTTCTTTCAGTTACACCCTGAGAACCTGGCCTGCAGCTGAGTTTCTCCTTCTCCTATAAACAGAGTAAATATGGTACATTGCTCAATGACCCATCGATGGTCTCTATCAGAGCTTTATGTTTTGCAGTTGCCTGCAAATTGCATCTCAAGCTCTGTAATAACATTGATTTTTGTCCCATCTACTCATATTTCTTGTAAGGATTTAGGATTTACATCTTTTTATTGAGCAGCCAGACCCATAACAAAATGTCCGGCTATTAGACTGGTCTTCCTGCATTCTCAAAGCCTCCTTGTGGGTGCTTCAGCAGTGGATACCGTGTCTTCCTTTTTATGGCGGTGATTTTTTTCATGCGATTTGATAAGCTGCTGAGAAGTAATACAAGTCCCTGAGCATTGTGCCATACAAAGAGAAGCGGAGGCGAGGAGTGGGGTAAACATTCATGAGGTGAATGGAGGATGTAAGGGAACAGGAAGAAAGGAGTGAGAAAGAAGCGAGGGAGAGAACAGGGACGGCACGTGAAAAGAGATCAATGTGATTTAAAGGGGAGGGAAAGGCAAGCGGAGGAAACAAGGACTTACAGACACACAAGAGGTCATGATGCTAATCCACTTAGATCCCTGGAGTCTTCTGCCAATGTCACTGTCAGAACATGGAGAGCAGAGACTTCGTGCAGAGTTGTAAATGTGGAAACACAACTGAGGGGGTGTCAGAGCTTCAACGCTTACAACCTCAAAGAAAGGGACTGATTTCAAATGACAACGTATAAGCTTTGCGCGAGAGGAACCTTCGGATTGTTTCTTAGAAAGGCATAAAGTGGAGTGGACATTCAATTAATAAAAACTCAGAGAAAAGGAAAAGAATGTCTCTGAATACTTCAACAAACAAATAATAATAGATCAGAGTGGTGTGCTGCAGAGCCCAAGGCATCTTGGGACTAAAACCACTGGTTTATCCTAAAGTTTGTCCAAAATATAAACAAAACCGGTTAAGCTGTGAGAGTGAAAAGTCCTGAGGAACAACAAGTCTGATAGATTAACCATAATGATCCTTCATCCCTGACAAGATTCTGCTGCTAGAGATAAACAAAGCAGATACTCCGCTGTTAAAACAGACATCAGTATCTTTTCCCTCCTGGCTTTACTCGACTGCAATGATGCTGTCACCTGACCCTCAAAGAGACATATTTTTATAGTGTCTGTTTTATAACAGAATCATACAACAACTACTCAACTGACTTCCACTGAACCTTGAGAAGGGGCGGAACATGGTCTAGATGAGAACAACATTTTGTTTGGATTTGGACGGGGAGATCGATCCAGGAATCAAATTTCTTACATTGCTGTTTCTCTTTCTATCACTGTATTTGTTTTTTTTGTTTTTTTTACATTTTCCTCGATAACAATAAACATCTGTTGTTTGTGTGAATCTTACTCACAGCTATTTTGGTGTAATGAAGCTCCAGTGCAAGTCAAATCCATATCATTCTATAATTCACACCTTTCTTGTATATTCAGACTTCAGTTTCTGCTGAAATAAAAGCAAGATTCTTTTCTGTAAGCTTAGGTTTTCTTTGTCTCGGTCAGTGCCCCATGGTGTACTTCAAAGGTCCATTTTACGTTTAATCCTGTTTTCTCTGTACATGCTGCGAGTGGGACATATATATATATTCAAAGGACACAATGCTGCCTACATTTCTCTGCTGAAAATACTCAGATCTTCCATCCTCTGAAATCCACCACAACGTTGACTTTTCAAAATGTTCGGCTGAGGTGAAAACATTGTTGGTTTTTAAATGCTTAAATAGTCTAGCCCAAACTTACCTGTCAGATCTGAAACAACCAGGAACGGGCCTTCTCGTTGGCCGGTTCTAAACTTTTTATTTCAAAAACGCAATTTGTCTGTAACTAGATCCTTTATATCTAAGAGCCTTTGGCTCCTAAACCCAAAGTATTTAGGAGCCAGATTAAATTTTCAGAAGCCAAAGTATATCAATGTCAGAGTTCATTTTTAGATGTATGCCTTACCTTTTTCTTTCCCCTCTGTACTGTCTGCCTTTCTTGGCCCTGTGTCCCACTGCGTTCACAATATATTCCTTGTTCAATAAGTACCATGTCCAATACTGTGATCTTGTTGCCATAATGTAAATACATAAATGTCCAATCTTTTTCTTTTCAAATGTTTTATTGCATTTACTATTAGTTTACTGTTTATGCGGGCTCTTAATCTGTATCTCCTACCACCACCATTTCAATGTCACCTGCTGTAGTTAGATCTTCAGACATCTCTTATACACGACTTTCTGCTGTGTGCCAAGCACATGCATGCACACGAAATGTGCGTAAAGGCAAAGTTAGCAAACTGAAGAGCAAATAGAGCTTACCTTTCAGAGGTGGGCAGAACGGGTCTACAAAAGTTTTAACTGAAAACTCTATTTTAATATTCTGTGCCAGTTCATGCTCTATTGAGATTGTCGCCAGTACATTAAACCTGTCTTGTTTCATTGTACTGCAAAGTTGTTTTTTTAATTAGTTTGAAATTTGAGAAACTGTTTTCTCCTGAACAACTGAAATGGGGAGGCTGAGAATAACTCTTATATCATCAAACATTAGGAAACACTGATTCAGTGTGAATCCGTGTGAGTGGTTGATTTCCAGCTGCTATATATATATATTTGTGCTTTGATGGTTGCCACTGGGGAGGGGCAGAAAAAAATGGGTTGCAAAATTAATAATAATAAAATATTAATACATTTAATTTATAATGCACTTTACATTTGGATCAAATTTCAAAGTGCTACAAAGTAAAAGCAGATAAAAGCATCAATAAAAAAATAAAATAATAACTATATAAAAACCTGACCAAAAAGCAGCAATGTTAATTAAAGTTATAGGTTCTGCTAAAAAGGAAAGTTTTAAGTCCTTTTTTAAATGTATCAGTCGTCTGTGGAGCCTTCAGATGGTCAGGGAGGGCATTCCACAGACGAGGGGCAGCAAAACAGAAGGCCCGATCACCCATGGTGCTGAGCTTAGTCCGTGGAAGGAGGAGGCGGTATGAGTGGGTAGAACGGAGGGATCGTGTTGAGGTCAGTGGGGTGAGTAGTTCTTTTAGGTAGGGGGGTGCGTTGCCATGGATGCACTCGTGAGTGAGGAGAGAGATCTTATAATCAATCCTGGTGGAGATGGGAAGCCAATGAAGGGAATGAAGAACGGTGGTGATGTGTTCGTGTTTACGCAATCTCATCAGGATCCTTGCAGCACTGTTTTGAACATTCTGTAGTCTTTGAAGACTTTTATCGGGGATCCCGATGAGAAGTGCGTTACAGTAATCCAGTCTGGAGGAGACAAACGTGTGGACCAGCTTTTCAGCATCACTCAAGGTGAGTGAAGAACGGAGTTTGGAAATATTTCTGAGATGGTGAAAGGAGATCTTGCAGATGTGTTTGATGTGGGATTCAAAAGTGAGTTGAAAAAATTAAAAAGTTAGTCGCAGTGGCAACCATTTTAGTCACCTTCTGGAGCCCTGCTTACTAGACCAGTGAGGTTAGAATGATAACCCTTTCTAACAGAATCTGTTCTCATAACTCTTTCATCTGTCTCATAATGTTTTCTTAAATTGATTGTATGCCTTCTCAGACAATTTTTTTATTTTTTCATAATTTGTGGGTTTATTTATGTGGTTTTACGATGTAAAGCACCTGATGATGATTCAACCCTATACTGTGTTTCTATATGTTCTATGCTGGGAAGCACTTTGGGCCGTTTTCTGTTGTTTTTTAATTGTTTTATAAAAATAAATTAAGTTGACCTGACTTTCTCTGGGATATCTAGTGATATCAATCTTTCATGTGCTGCCCATACTACCCAGCATCACAGCAACTCACACTCTTTGTTCTTGGACTACCTCTAGTTTTGTCATGCTGCTTTAATGAGTACCTTCCCCCTTCCCATCACTGGCAACCCTTCGCAGATACCAACTTCATCATCCATCAGCCTCCACCACTACCACTGTCTGGATGTGGGCGGACAATCTTGGTACTGCTGGGTTAGATGGTCTTCGATAATGATCTCCCTGAGCAGAAGGACTTTGTGACAGTCTAATTATCACATATCATCTACTGCAATAAACAATCTTGCACATCAGAAGATGATAAATATCATATACCATCTCAGGTATAGGCTCAGCATGGTAACAGGCTTATAATGCCGATGTTGATATTAAGCAGATTAAGCTTCATCAAACTTGCTGACATTTTTCTCGATAAAAGATTATTATAAAGAAAACGCTAAAATGAAAAGCATTGTTTGAATAAGGAGTTGATTTGTGTTGTTAAGGGGGAACAAATGAACAAAATCAGGTCAACGCTATCCATGTGGGATGAGCACTTGCATGTGTTTTCTTGGTCAAAATGTAGCATCAAGCGATAGCCGGATCCCTTTGTATTTGAACGAGCTGTTCTACACCAACAGTGCAACACAATGCTTTCATCTATGAATGAGGAGGCTCTGAAAGTCTTAGTGCAAGATGAAGACTAACAAGAGAGGAAGAGTGGAGCAACCATGCCCAGCTCCGAACCTAAAGCCCAGCAGACTCTTGCCTTCCATGATCTGAGGGCAGGACATGAGCTTCCTCTGGGGTATGAGATGGAGGAGAGATTTGCTGACATAGACTGCTTCTGGGAGGAAAGGAGAAAATATACTGTGTCTGTGTGAGAATAGTTCATGTGCATCTAGGAATTTATAGTTATTGTGTATTTGGGGACCAGCTTTAATGTCATAATAATTCCATTGTAGTAAGAAAGTCATTTCGTTTTAAGTACACTGAATGTATACTTAAAACAAATGTCTCATTCTCCTGCAAACTAAATTGTAGGGATCTATTTAAAAAAAGAAGGAGATGGAGCTGAGCCCATTAGTAAAGCCACTAAAGGACTCCAAAACTAAACTTTTTTTTACACATATACACATTTGCACATTTATAGCACCTGCTGGACTGGGAACTATTTTCTTTTAATTACATGCTAAATTGGGGCTTCACTTAATGTTACATCTATAGAATATGTTTCGTGAATATGGTAATTTCAAATAGCAATCACACACCTTTAACAGAAATGGTTGAACCAGCTGTTGACTCACGTAACTCTCAACGAGAATAACTGTGACCACTGTTAAACTTAATAAACACGACGTTTATATATCTTTGACAACTTTAATTGGTTCACTGCCGAAAACATTCCATGTTCGCCATATTATTACATCACTCTCTAAACACCGACTGCGTATGTGCCGGTCCCACGACACATCCGGAAACTCTTCTACCGGATATACATGTAAGAACTCTTTCACCATAAAGAACAACATAGGGGGTATACATGTTAACATTTTCCCTATGTCTTTTTGAAAAAAACAACCTTTTATTAAACATCATAAAACAAAGTCATCCAAACGCCATAAACAAAAATAATTAATTAACATCCAACAGTTATTCCGAGTGGATGGGACATAAATTGAACATAATATTAACTATGCAAACATAGTTTCCAGTGTTTTTATTTTACCAGATTCCATAAGCCTTCACTAAGTGCTTTCAAAAGAGCCAGAGATGATGCTCCTTTTTTGGTTAGACGGTCAGCAAATTGAGCTTTAGTGTCTGACCAGATTACCTCCTTGATTTTCTTGCTTTGTATGAGTTCTTTAATGCTGCTTATTTACAACCGGAGTCTCTTCTCTGAGACCTGTTTGGTTGACTTAAGAGCATCAAACAGAGAGTGATTGTCAGTCCCACAGACTAACAGAAGAACATTGAGTTCAGGATTACCAGTTGTAAACTCAGAAAAGAGTGTCGCTGGAAAAATAGCTTTGTCTGTACCATCTGACATAGCAAGAGTTTCTCCTGTGAGAGTGTTCCTTACCACATTCTTATTCTTATTGCCAACAGAGAGGAAAAACTTAACCCTTTTCTCCCAGATGAGCAATCTACATGACATGCAAGAACTCAAATAACATTACTAGTTAATGTCTTTTAACCAGTAAAACACTGCAGCATCCACCTGAGAGATTATACCACCTATGCTCAGTAAGATTTCTTTCACTTTGTTGTACCAGTTAGCGATGCATCAGCAAGGCCATATAAACATTTCTTTAGTTCCTATAGAACACTTTTACTGTCTGCCTCAGGAGGCGGGCGAATATGAATTTCTCTGGATATCTCCATGCCTTGCAAGAATGCAGATTTGATGTCCATGGAGTAGATTTACCATTGATTTTGACAGATTACTGCTGAGAACATTCTCAGAGATTCTGAGGCACAGGTTGGTGAACCTTTCTGTAAATCTGAATATTAAGTTCTTCAAACCCTCATGCTACAAATCTTGCTTTAAGCACAATGCCTTTGGAAGTTTCTTTAAGAGAACAGACCCATCTGGTGGAGACACATTTTTCACCAGCATCTTCAACTTCATCAAAAACATCATTATTGTGCCAGTTCCTTATTTCTTCCTGTTAGCTTCATCAAATGATATGTCTTTTGTTAAGAGTACATCAGCATCCCTGTGTTCTGATTCAATGTTAAGACTGTCAACACGTAACATATCAACTGACTCCTTTTTTCCATCACTACCATCATGTTCAAGATTTGCAGGTTATACCGACTTTTGTGCTTCCCTATAACTTTGTCTGCTCTGCCTAAAACTCTGGCTTTATGTAGAACACCATCATGCCTCCTCATAAAGTCTTTCCTGGTTTTAACTTCACATCTGCAAAAGAAACCAGGTTATCACACACATTATGCTCTGCACCTACCAACCTACCAATGTAGGTTGGGTTGCACCTACCAATGTCTGGCAACATTGGAAGGCGCAACACTTCTCCTGTATTCCCATCCCTGCCACTGATGCTTTCCTGTTCATTGTCTGAGTTCTGCTCGCCATCTGAACTACTTGTTGCATTGTTTGTTGTTATCTTTCTCACCTTCTTCCTTTTTCTTTGGATCATCTTTTAAGTCTGCTTATCCTGAACTTTAGGTTCACCTTGCAAAACCTAGAGTGAGGAACCTTATAAAGAATCCCACCTTGTCTTCCAAATACAACAGCTCCATTTTGACCAATAACTATCCCTTGTCCCTTCCACTCAGGGTAGTCTGTTCGTTTGTTATATAATAATAATAATAATACATTTAATTCATATTCCAGTCCTGTCTCATACTTGTCATCTGTAGGTCTGTGCTGCTTGTTTCTTCTCGTCAAGTTCTGTAACGCGTCCAGATATTGATTTCATATATATTTATTTATATATGTATATTTTCCGTACTAGGGGGAGCTTTATCTTCAAAATCATTTGACCCTTAATTCCTCAACCTAATCCAATTTAGTCCAAATAATTTGTATATAATTGACTCAAAGAAATTGGTCTTGTATCATATTCAACTCTAGCAACTCATATTTTACTCAGTAGGGGGAGATTTTCTTACGAAGAACAATGTTTTCTGTATATAACTCAAAAATTATTTCATGGATCATTTTCAAATTTTATATACCCTTAGACCTTAGTGGGATGATGAACTGGATTAATTTTGAGAAATCTCGGTGGAATCTTTCCGACACTAGGGGATGCTTTATTTCCAATAGTTTTCGGGCCATAATCTCTCAACCATTGATCCGATTTAGTCCAAATTATTTGCATATGAGTCTTTTATGGGGTTTCCCCCTGATAGTTCACATTTTACTCACTATAGTGGGAACTTTTCGGAAAAAAATAACATTCATCAGAAAATTCTTCAGACATAACTTCTAAACTATGTTGGTGAATGTCACAGACCATGGTGTGGATCTGGGTTTTCAGGAAGAATAGTGTGATGAGGAGTCTCTGCCGCTAACATTTATTCAGATGATGTTGGAGCTAATAAGGCACTTCTGATAAGTTAAAGATACAACACGGCCTCGGCAACTATCTTAAAGTTAGGCTTAGCCAAGGTTATACTTCTGAGGTACCGATAAGGCCCTCTGTTGATCACGTTCTCCCTCTAATTACTTCCTGTCGGAGCAAACCGGCATTATGATCAAAGTGTTTCTAAAAGTATCACATAAACAATCAAATTTGCTCTGAACAAACTATAGTTCATATATTGAGCACTTTTGGGCTCATCATATAGCTATTCTGATCAAATATGTTTGCGCATGTAAACACCAGATCGTACCAACCTATGGTCCTATTAAATCTCAAATCATCCAAAATGTTGAGCCAATATCTTCAATCAGAGTGATTGCATTCAGAATCAAGAAAAGTATCCTTGTAGTGCCATCCCTTCTGTGCTACTTTGTTGTTGCACCACGTTCCTCATTCCTCATGTTTATGAGGAAATATTAAATCAATGCACTGCTCCATCTCTGCTGTTTGAGTATGAATCTGTCACACACACACACACGTACACACAAACACACACTCACACGTAGACACACACGCAGACACACACACACACACACATCGTCCTCATCATATTAAACTCATGGTCGGTTTGAAAGTTCAACTTTTAGCAAAGATGCCAAGGCTTTGAGTTTTCTTTTGCAACTTTAAAGAAGCAGTGCTTTCTGTGTGTCACCTCTAAAATACTGTGTTTGAATGTCTAATCTTCTGCAGCCTCATTACCTGGCATGGCGAGAGATTCAGCGAGGGGGGAAATCAGGCTGAGGCGCTGTTTCAACTCAACTCTCATTGAGCTTGAGCTGGAAACCGTCGTCATCAGGGATTATTTCAATCCCTTCTGAGACTAGAAAGCGACGGCAATATGGATCCTTTCCTAATCGTTTTCTTAGAATTGTATAAAAAATAAGTGTTGCTATTTGTACTTCCATGATCAAACATCTCCTATGTGTGCGTGTTCGTATGTCAGAAAACCCTCAGTATAACTGATTTGTGATTTTCTTAGCAATAGCGCACAAGTGCACCGTCTGCCTGAAGGATTCCAGCAGGTGATGACATTCTCCAACCATTAGACTCACTTGCCCAAGAATATTATTATTGATTTTGAACCTGAGCTACGGCTTATTGAATGCACCAACTTGTTTTTTTCACCAGCAAACAGCAGTTGTGGGAGCTATCGTTCAGCACTAATGATATCATTTTGCAAGGATGCCTTCTCTCCACTGAATGAGCGCTGTAAATATATTTATCTATTTCACAGGCAAGTTCGAGGAGGAAGAGAAGATTACTTGTCGAGATTATACCCGATGATTAATGTTTGTTTGGGCGGAGCGAGATAATGCACATTTCATTTAATGACTGAAATGAATGGCTTCTTTGCAACTTGCAATTCCAAATAGCTTCTTTTTGTTTGGGAGGCAGAGGAGATTAGTATGGATTTCATAAAACAGGATAGATTAAAACGCAGAAATAGACTATGTCAACCTATGCCACATTTTTTTAATAGAAATGTCTCGTTCATGTTCACATCCATGAAAAGGTTTGACTATGACTCATGCATAAAAAGAGAGTGTTTGCTGTGCAAATAATAATGTTAAAAGACACCATTACGGTAATTTTCATACATATTTTATTCATGATTGTTGAACCTAATAAGTTAGTTGTATGATATTAAATCAATCCAGCACAGTGACACGGTGGGTGGCACTGTTAACTCAGCACAACAGGGTTATGGGTTCAATCCACCTTTAACATCTTGGGATCTTTTTGTGGGGAGTTTTGGATTGGTGTCGGCCCTGTGATGATCTGGTTGCTTGTCCGGTGTATATCCTGCCTCTCACCCAAAGCCAAAAACAAATCTGCACACTTTGCAGCACATCATATCTATGTTGCTGCATACATTCTAGAACAGTGCAGATTCAGGACTCCAGCTCAATGGTGCTGTTTTATCTGTGTTACAGCCAATACCTGTTTGGGTAACATCAGATCTGGAAATCTTTTTTCTTTTTGGGTCAAGTAGAAATCAAGACCAATGTCTCTCTGACACATTTCATAGGAAGACAGAAGAGTCACAAAACAGAACAAAAACTACAAAAAGCACTCAGAGCGTAAACCTCAACGAAGACCCAACAGTACCTATGTTATCGTTGTTGTATTGAGGATAAATTAGTTTGCTTTATTCGGGAAAAAATGTCTTTATATGCTGAAAAATAATGAAGCTATAATGATCCCCAGCTATTATCAATTTGCACGGGTGCAAAGATGGAGTTTAGATAAACATTAAAATGGACACCACACCAAAGCTTACATAGTTTCAAAAGAGCACTTTCACCAAACAGTGATGTCACCGCTCCAAACAGCTTATTTATTTTATTTTATTTTAAATATTGCACCACATGTAACATGACCAATTGTCTCTAAGATATGGCAAAATCTACCTTTGGGTATAATCATGCAAAGTCATGCAAAGCTGTCCAATAGTTTTTAATAAGTCTTGCTAACATACAAAGAGACAAACACACAGATGGAAAAACCTAAACTCCTTGGTGGAGGCATTAATCACCAGCCATTAGGAATGGTGTTGCTTTGTTTCTATGTTATTGCCAAGTGTTGAGAAAGAAGAAATAAAAAATAGAAAACAAACAAGTCTACACCAAGCACTGATTTTTTGGGCAGGAAGTAGCAGGTTAGGCTGTGGTACTGCATGTCTGCATGGAAGTGGAAGTTTGTGAATCAGAACAAAAAACTATTAATTTCTACCTGTCAATTAACCTTCAAGTAAAAACAAAACAAAATCAGAGACAGAAAAAGACCAACTAGAGGATGTGGCTGGTTTAAGAAAAAAAAAGTTCTCACCTTCAGATTGACACATTGATTCATTTAAGGTATAAGTCAAGCAAGTGAATTTCTATGCAAATATTGTAGATTCCATTCACCATTTCTAATAGAACTGTACAAAACTACCATAAAAATATTACTGAAGAAATATGTTGTTTAATATTTATTAAGATTGTAGCTAACTCAAAATGTAAACATTTTGGCTTACATTTTTCCACACATAATGCTGTTGGTTGGTTGTTCACCAATCCCAAGCCTCAACAGGGAAATTAAATCTATACTACAGAAGGGAATAAAAGAAAATTCAACCTATTTGCTCTCCATCTGTGAACTCATTATGTTTCATACACCCAGATAGTCCTCTCTGTCACCTTCACGGCAGTCTCTCTGTTGGAAAGAACTTAGAACTGTTCTCTGCGCCTCTTCCGGTGGTTCCAGTTCTTCCTCTTTAGTTCCTTTATCACAGTCGATCCAGGTCATACAATTGGTTGGTGGCAGTGGTGGTTTTATCGTTTATTATATACAAGTATATTAAATTTGGCAAGTTACACTTCGTGCTTGTTTGTTTTCTTATGTGATATTATCCTCCTCCTATTATTAGGGAGGAGGAAGGGCCATCATCAAATGTGTTACATCAAATGTGCAACAAGGTGGCACAGTGGCGCAGTTGTTTGCGCTGCTGCCACACAGCAAGAAGGTACAGGGTAAGAATCGACCTCTGCTGGCCTTTCTGTGCGGCGTTTGCTTGTTCAGCAACACGGCATAGCAACAGGTGAGAAGTAGCAAAAGCAAAGGGATTTGCTCGCTTTCACTAGATCCTTCAATGTATTCTCTCTTAACGACTTTCAAGGGTCATATTTTTGCGCTTGTAAGTTCAGGAGAAAGTTCCAATGTCTATCTTCAGTGGGTTTGGATTTAACAGTCTTGTCAATATTTCACACCTGCTGAGAACAAATGGCTTGAAGAAAAATGCAATTGTCTGCCCCCCAATCTCTTCTTTGTATATTTCAATTATCACCACCACCCACCTACAGCACTTACGTGGATAATTGGATCCTAGCATTACTCCCCAAAGCCTTGGATTCAACACAGGCTAAAAAAAACCCTACAGTTTAGCACTGTGCTGGTGGAGTGTTAAGATTGATGCTCGTACTGAAACGTATGGAAGATAAACTATCTGCCCACTTGTTTATGGCACTTTTGCAAGAATCTATTGGCCTAATCACAAAGTTAATGTTTTAAGTTAAATCCAGTCTGCGTAGATAAGTGCTGGGTCAGCATGCAGATCTCGGTGAGCCACGGCTGTGCAGTACCTCATTAAAAAGCAGAAGACATTAGTGCAGAAATTATACGACTTTGAGTGCAGAATAGTGTGCATAATCCTCTATATTTGGATTTTCCTTTCGAATATCTGTAAAAATATACAAAATTCTCAACAATATTACAGTTATCTTTAGGTCTCTACATTTACTGTGAAAGAAATATGCATTTTTATATCCTCGAAAAGTTGAACATATTATTCAATCGTCATCGCCGCTTATTACTTCGTGTTTATGCTATAACTCAATATCTGTCTCATGGATCACATAAGTGTAGATTTCCATTCATCCATATCATGGTAATCCATGTGGGTCGAATCCAATATAACTGGACTTCTGTTTTGGCTTGAAAATGTTTCACCTCGCATCCAAGACGAACTGAAGAAGCCTCTTGGATGATAGGTGAAACGTCTTCAGGCCCAAACAGAAGTCCAGTTGCTTTGGATTCAACCTACATGGTTTCATGGATCACTATCAAATTCTATACCAGCATAGACCTTAGTGTGAGGAAGAGCTGGAGGTTGCATCTTTCTGACACTAGGGAGAGCTTTATGTCAATAGGTTTTCAGACCATAATTTGTCAAAGGTTGGTCCCACAATTGGGGGCATACAAATCAACTCAAGGAGATAACCTAGTATAATATTTTACTCTAATAGTTCATATTTTAGTAACTAGGGGGAGCTTTATTATGAAAAACATTATCTTTTGGACTTAACTTCGCTTTTGAGTTAAGGAGCTTAATCAAAGGGATTGCTTGTACAACAGAGGGGATTGGGGACTTTTTTGGGGATATACCAACGCTGTTGGGGATGACACAAAGTGTAGGCCTAGTTTAACTATATTCACATGCACAGCGATAAGGTATGTATTTATTTGAAGGTGTTTATATTAGTAACAGTAATATGAAGATTTTGGAACAAAGTGAGCTTTTTTCTAGCTCTGATGTTACACCTTAATCCTGCAAAAGTAATTTTGTTAAAAGTAAAATAAAAAAAAAAGTATACATTTTACTGTGATGATTCTATAGCTTAACAGCAGGGCACACTGATCAGCATTAACATTAGAACCACAGAAAGGTGAAGTTGAATTACTTAATCAGATTATATCAGAAATGGCTGGTCTCCTGTTTCCTGAAATGGCAGGTCTCGGTGTTTCCTGGTCTGCAGTGGTTAGTACCTACCAAAGCAGTCTAAGAAAGGACAACTGGTGAACCGGCGACAGGGTCAAGGGTGCCCAAGGATCAGTGATGGAAATTGTGAGGGAAGTCTTCCCCTATGTTATTGAATCCGACCTTGGCGTAAGATTCGACCCTCAACTCACTTTTGAATCCCAGATCAAACACATCTGCAAGATTTCCTTTCACCATCTCAGAAATATTTCCAAAGTCTGTTCTTAACTTACCTTAACTGATGCTGAAAAGCTGGTCCACGCGTTTGTCTCCTCCAGACTGGATTACTGTAACGCACTTCTCATCGGGATCCCTGATAAAAGTCTTGAAAGACTTCAGTATGTTCAAAACAGTGCTGCAAGGATCCTGATGAGAGTTCGTAAACACGAACACATCACCCCCGTTCTTCATTCCCTTCATTGGCTTCCCATCTCCACCAGGATTGATTATAAGATCTCTCTCCTCACTCACCAGTGCATCCATGGCAACGCACCCCCCTACCTAAAATAACTACTCACCCCACTGACCTCAACACGATCCCTCCGTTCTACCCACTCATACCGCCTCCTCCTTCCCCGGACTAAGCTCA
>VRLP01004426.1:0-49033 GCA_009660295.1 Lophius piscatorius
TGGTAAGTACATCAGTTGGTTACTTGTAATTCTTGTGCATATTACACCAGAGGTACTACAAGTACTGAATACAATTACTTCAGTAAAACAACAAGTAGTGAAAGTGAATGCCGCCAAGCAGGTGGCCGAGGCTCAGAACAAAGAAGACACTGTTTAATGTTCTGTCCCATCCACATTTGTTGGAGTTAAGTTGTCTGCCCGGTGCATATGTATGAGAAAACAAATGCTTGAGGGACCCAAAACAGCGGAAAAACATTCTTTTCTTTCATTACAAATGATTTTAAACAACCACATAACCTCACTTGTTATTTCCTGTCTGATATTTACACACCATCAAAGCCCTGTGAGCAATCAACAGTAAAAACCACTAATAGCGTTTGTGTTTATGTGTTTGGTAGACTTTTTCAAGTTTGTTCAGCTTTCATGTCACTGATAGCGTTAGAATATTATTGTATGTTTTGAATCTTAGATTATATCGCGATAACATCTTCTGTAACTTTCTTCTGTCGCACACTGTTTGTTTGTTAACTTTCTAAAAGTGCTGTCGGAGTGTCAATGATGCCGCACTCCATTTCCTTCCCCATCATCTGTGGAAGTATATTATTATAGCGATCACCTCACTTTTGTTGCCTCGAAATGCCTCAAACACAGCGTATAATAAGGAATATTTCTGTTTTAAAAGGATTGATAGCACTGTGCAATCTTTGAAGGCGTGAAAGCTCCCTTAGTGCTACTATCACTTATATTATGCAAATGTATTCATGCACTCAATTTCTGTTCACTTTGTGATGATAGAGTATTATCAATCATTTTGAGAGCATATTTTTTCTTCCTAGTTCTGTTTATTCACACGATGGGAAAACGTTCCAATGACTGCAAGTTTCTGTATAAGCAACACATGTCAGAAAATCAAATAAACTCTCATATGACATGAACCCAATGCAGTATGTTCTATGTAAAAACAAATGAAAAATACAAGTTTTTGACATGCACAGACTATTTTTCAAAGAAACTACTCCAGTTGATCAAATAATTTATCCTTTACAAAGCCAAAAATTAGATTTACTGTCGTATAGCTTGTATAATAGGCGACTCCACGTCTTTAGTTCTTGTCTTTTTCTAACCAAAACAATGAAATAACGAATGAACAAAAGATAAAATGCCACACACTACATTATAATGAAGATTTTGTAGATGATAATAACTTCTGATATTATTTTTTAAAGAGCTGGAGATTGCAATTTTAAAAAGGACAAAACTGAATATCTATTTTGAATTATTTAAAAGATTCAAATCTGTGAAAAGCTGCCCTTATTAAATAAAAAGAATGATATTCAAACAGAAGGGCCACAGCTTCACTTGTTCTGAAGGTCTACCAGTGAAATGGAGAAAAGCTTTTCACTACCAATCACATTTCCTCTTGCCTCATTAACAAGTAAAGGTCTCAGAAGGGTCCCATGGGGGCATTTCTGGCACTATAAGAGCTAAAAAGCCTTTTTTGTTTGGTTGATTATGATGAAAATTTTCCTGTATAGTGTTATATTATAGTGTAGTATTTCCTGTATAGTGTAATATTTATATTACGGTGTAATACCCTAGTATAGATTAATATTCATATTTATATTTGCATTTTTATTCTGTTATATTGATCTCTGTGCTCTTTGCTGCTGTAACACTGCAATTTCCCCGTTTTGGGACTAATAAAGGTTTATCTTATCTTATCTACTTAACGAATTATTATAAATAAATGTTAATATAATTTTATTTAATAAATAATGTATACATTACTTTGACACGAGACACAGATTAAAAATTAAGTGAAAGAAGAAAAACGACGAGTTGATGTTATAATTGAAGATAAAGCCTTCTGTCCGATAATGGAATTATTGGCCGAATGGCCGTTACAGAAAATTTGAAATCAATGTTAACGTTGAGCGCGAGAGAAGGCTCGCGCCGGTCGTTAGATTAAAAAAAACGACGTCAAAACCGTTGAACAGTTACTGCTACCACTGCGGGCTCGGTAGATGTATTTAACCAACCGACATTGTTAAGTCACTACTTGTCTGTTGTTTGTTGAAATAACGTCTCGACGATTAATTCTGTCCGGTAAGATTCACTTTTCCGCCATTGTTTTGTATACTTCTACGAAGTTAGCTGGTTAGCTTGGCTAATCAACTAGCTAGCTTGGTTAGTTAACAGGCCGTTAACATAGTAGATAAGAACGGAATTAATAACAGCTAGCTAGTTAGCTTAGATATCAGCTAATGTAATGTCTGGTAATTAGTTGAATTCAAACAATTTGACCGTTTACTTGCGTTGTATTTTTTTATTTTATTGAAAAATAACGACTCCATGTTCACTTACACGTTAACATGTTCAAGTTAAATAGTCATTACTGGAATGTAACTAGGTACATTTACTCAAATAAAGTAATTAAGAAACGCTAAGACGTACTTGAGTATTTCCCTTAAATGCAGCTTTTTGTATCATAGTTTTTGTACAAAACAATTAGTATACTACTGAATTTATTTTATGCCTAAAATGTTTAAAATAAGTTGAGGTATATGTAACGCCCATTGACTTCAACTGTAAGATTTCTCATTTGGCCCTTTAATGTCCTGTTCATCTGATTGGTTGGATAAAATTGAGTCTATTTCTTCTTTGAAAAGAAGAAGTTTTTATAGACAGAGACATTTCGTCTCTGTCTATAAAAACTTAAAATGTAGGGAGTTTTATAAGGGGACATTTTATGGTATGGAATTACTTAAGGAACAGAAACATGTAATTTTATGATCAAATAATTCTCTTAAACCATGTTTTCACAATAAACAGTTGATTTGGAACTGTATAAAAAAAAGATAGTAATGGTGAGCTAGTCTAATTAAAATTGACTATTGTTCTTGAGAAAATTCTTGATGAATCAAAATTCTCTCAATTTTGTTTCATCATGACTTCATTTCATAAGTATTATTATTTAATAACTTTCTTTACCAAACAATTTCAAAAATTAAGGTGAATCTGCACGAAAGAAATACAATATGCAAATAAATACATTTTCCAGTCTTCTTTTTTTCTTTGTGATGACATTAAAGGGTTAAATGCACTTCTATTGCACAAATTCCAAAAATACTCTTTTTACTTACAAACAAACATATATGTGCCAGAGAGTAAATTAATACACGCAACGATTAACTAGCATATATTTGATATTCATTTGTATTTGGTGTACTTTTTGCTTGTATGTACATAAAATAGGTCTCATATTTAATTTCCAATTCTCCATGAGTGTTAAATGCGAATTGTTGAAACCTGCAGAAGCTTTTTTTATACGTTGATAATATCGTAATTTTTCATCCACTAACTACATTTGTTTGAAAGGGTTTGTTTTTTGCATTTAGATTATCTGTTTTTTATTTGCATGTCAGTCTATAAAATTGTAGATATTTGTACACCCATTAACATTTTATATGCTGAAACGCAGCAAATGAATCTATAAACAAACATTGAACAGCCATGAATATATATTATTGAAGTCAGACTAGCACTAATTATCTTGTTACTATGACACATGTCATTGGAAGTTCAAAAATAAAAGCTCCGTTCTACCCACTCAAACCGCCTCCTCCTCCCCCGGACTAAGCCCAGCACCATGGGTGATCGGGCCTTCTGTTCTGCTGCCCCTGGTCTGTGGAATGCCCTCCCTGTCCATCTGAGGGCTCCACAGACAACTGAGACATTAAAAAAAAAGGACTTAAAACTTTCCTTTTTAGCAGAAGCTATAACTTTAATTAACATTGCTGCTTGTTGGTCTTATTTTTATATAATTATTATAATTTTTTTTTTTTTTTATGCTTTTATCTGCTTTTACCTTGTAGCACTTTGATATTTGATCCAAAAGTAAAGTGCATTATAAATTAAATGTATTATTATTATTATTATTATTACAAGTAAACATTTTGTCCTCATAGTTGATGTGTTGAAAGCAGAAGAAACAGGCAAATCTAGTCTAGGCAAATACTATCTGAATGACTTTGAGTTCTGATCTCACTACGGTCTTATTGGGTGTTCCCAATCTAGCATGGTTAGTACCCACTAAAATGGTCTCAGGAATGACAACTAGTGAACCGGCGACGGGGTCATGGGATATCCAAGGCTCATTGATGCATGAGAGAAGTATGTAAAGTATGTGAACCCATGTCCAGACAACAGAAGTGCTGCTTCAGCACATAATTACTGAACAATTTGATGGTGCATACATTGCACTGGGAGCTGTTGGTGTTGGCGTGCAAGATATCATGAAGTGGTTTTAATGTTATGATTATAAATCAGTTAAACAGTGCATGAGTACTTCTATGCTTTTATTAACTTAACCAAGCATGGTTTAGAATTATTTCCTTATTTGTAGTGGTATTTTCACAGTGGGGTATTAATTACTGTCACAAGTAAAGTAAAATATCTGAATACTGCTTCTACACATTATTGAACTTTACAATAATTGATATGTTTTCTGTATTTGTGTTCATTTCAGAATGGAGAGAGACCGTGGCTTTAACTTCAAATTGTTGGTACCTCCCAGGATGAATTACGGACAGGTATCTGCTGTTCGGCCTCAGGGAAATGTGGAAAAGAGTGGGGATTTTATGAACACTTTGCCACAGGTGAGTTAAATAGTTACACTATTAAATCAACAGTAACCACCTAATAATAGTGAAAGACAAGTTAAGCTAATGTGTGTTAAAGACACATAAAGCAAATATGTGTTAAAGACACATAAAGCAAATTTGCTGCTACCTCAGCAATTCAGTCATCCTAGGTCACAATTATCAGCATAATCTTCAGCAGTAAATACAGTCTTGTATGATTTGCACACTTGTTGTTTTCCTTTCTGTTAGCTGAAAGTAGGAATGAACGGATGCAGTTGTTTTCATTAACACGTAGGATGAGTTGTAAGACGTGATTGCTGTTTTCTCTTAGGGCTACACAAAATGTTTTGACAAAGAGCAGAGTGTGCTCCCCAACACAGGCATGGTTGCACCATCTAAACCTAGTCGATACCAAGGTATTACCTTTCAAGCCAACTTGCTACATAATTTCTTCAAAAACATTGACACTTATTTAAGTTTACTAACATTGTAGTTGCTAAATTGTTTTATGTCACATAGACTTGCCCAAGATGAAAGCTGTGCCACCACTGGAAAAGGACGAGGTACTTTTTTCATTATAAATTATTTAAAAATAAAAAAAATTATACATTATAAAAAAATGAAAACCATGAATAGGATAGACTTGACCTTTGTTTTAAACATGTTTTAAGTATGTCATTTTGCTTCCAGTAATATGTGTGTATTCCCTCAGATTAACTGCAACCCTGGCCAGCTCTATTCCAAGCTATTGGATGAAGTTGAGAAAATTAAGTGCTGGAAGACCCAAGTTGACACTGACACTGTGCAAAAGGAACGGAAACTGCAAGAAAACAAAAGAACAATTGAAACTCAGCGCAAAGCTATTCAAGAACTGCAGGTGTGTGCCATAATAACAGTTCTCTTTCTCTCTCTGGGTAAACACATACATATTTATAATATATATATATTTACAGGTTTGTTTTTTTAATTAAAAGATAATTAAAAATAAATCAGCATATTCTTAGCACCCTTCATATCAAAATGGTATTTATTTTACATATTTTCTTTTTTATAGTTTGGAAATGAAAGTCTCAGCATAAAGATGGAGGAACAGATCTGTGAAAATGAAGATTTAAGGAACCGGTATGGGCTTTGTTAGAGACACACTGGACGTGCTCTTAGAAAGCCAAATGAAGAAACAATCTGGTTGTGAACATGAATGATTTGTCTGTTTACAACTTTTAAATACAGGAATAACGCAACAAGAAACTTGTGTAATATTCTCAAAGATACTTTTCAGCGGTCAACTGAGAAAATGCACTTATGTAAGTGAAACAATAAAAATAGCTATGTTGTTAGCATCTAAAAATATTACACAATGCTGTGTGTATTTATCAAAAAACCTTACATTTTGTAGTTGAATCTGAAAGAGAAGAAACAAATCACATTTTTATGGAAAATAATGAAAGCATTCAGGTAA
Source organism: Lophius piscatorius (assembly GCA_009660295.1). NCBI lineage: Eukaryota > Metazoa > Chordata > Actinopteri > Lophiiformes > Lophiidae > Lophius > Lophius piscatorius. Next base: position 6,103 of record VRLP01004426.1, read on the forward strand.
CTCTCTAACTCTATTCCAATCATGTTTTTATTAGTAATCTTAAAAATAATAATAATAATGATTGTTGCAATGTTTCAGTAAAACAGTATGAATTGAACTTCGATGGCCTGTTTAGAAGTAACTGTGTTGTTACAGAAACTGATATCAGCATTTGAGAGCCTTCGTGTTCGAGCAGAAGCTGATCGACAAGAAATGCAGAGAGGTTTGTGTTTTTTAAATGACAGGCATGACAACAACTCCAAATGTTATAGATTTAAAATTGAGATGATATAATTAATTACTCACAGTTTGGCAAGCAAGACAACATTTCCACCTGTGCTAAACAAATGTTTTATTCTTTTTCCAGTCAAGGAGGACTTGCTACAAATTGAAGAACTAAAAGACAAATATCAGATAGATAATAATATGAAAGAGAAAGAGGTTTGTACATTAAAACTCTTTCCATAAGTTTATTCAAGTACTAAATGTATTGATGTTTAGAAATAACTAGGAAAAAGTCTTAAGGATTGGTACTACGTGTACAGGTGGCAGCGCTTCAAACAAAAGTGAAGGATAAGGAAAGTGAACTGCAAAAAATCCTGCTTGACCTCCATGAAATCCAGAAACAATGTAAACAGCTTCAAGAAACAACAAGTGAGATCAGAATTACGTTCCAGGATGATACGCTCATAGCTGTGTTCTTTCAGAATTTAGAAAAGACATTGCTACTTAACTTGTCAATCAATCATTTTTATTAAAAACAAGACTTGTTTAGTCAACAATGTTTTGATTAAATTATTTTATTCTTAGAAGATCAAGTTAAATTAATAATAATTTTCCCATCTGGTAAGTAATACGATTCATTGAAGTTAACTGGGAGCCCTTGAAAAAGCTTTCTAGTCCATATCTTACATTTAAAGCAACTTTGACTGGAACCTCAACAAAGAAATAACTGAACTCTCAAGTAATTAACCTTCATTTATTCAGAGTCTTGGTACTTTTGCATTACTGCTGATGAAAATGGCCTTTTTAACTTGAAAATAGAAGATCTTATTATTATAAAGTACAGAATATCCTTTTTATCCATCCAATGTGAGGTTAGTAGGAAGTACTTAAGTAATTTGAAAGAAGATGTGTCAGTTACAACATAGCAAACATGATTTCATTTAAGAGTTTTGAAATCTACAGATGAACAACGTGAACTTCTCCACAACTCAAAAACAGATCAGGAGTCGCTTCTTGAAGAACTGCACTCTGCAGAGCAACGCTGTAAAGAAACTGAGGTAAGCCTTTTGAGACTCCTATGATTTTCATTGAAACAGTGTTCTTTCAGTTACACTGAAAAATGTTTTATTCCCTCAGAAAAACAGTGAAGCTATTGCTGCATTGCTGGAACAAAGTAAAGAAGAATATAGAGAGTTAATACAGAGTCAAGTCTTAAAGTTGGAGGAGCTGACTAGAGTCAAAACTCAACAAGCAGAGAAACTAGAGCAGATTCAGGCGACTGTTCAGGAGCTACAGAATTCACTAGCCTTTCAGATGCACAGGTATAATGAACTCCTGAAGATGTATTTAGTTATCCTGATCAGGTAACAGTTTTTCCTAATGCAATTACGTTCCTGTTATGACTCATTTTCAAGGTCCAAGGAACTTGATGATAAAGTAATGGCAAGCAATGAAGAACTTGAAAAGGGTCACACACTTTTAGGTAATCCTCTCTGATTGATGCATGTCAATGTTGGTGTCTGCCGCTTGTATGGCTGAAAATTACTTAACCCAACAGAAGAGACCGTAGAGCAGAGTTCAAAGAAAGATGGCTACATCAAAACCCTTCGAGATGAACTGGTATGGTGTTTGTTAATCTTCTCTGAAAGTTCATTCTTAGCTTAGTAACACAGGATAACTTGAACACACTCGCGGTACGCTGCTGCTGTTCTCAGGAAAAAAATTCAAGGTCCATCGACAACATGAAGACTAAAATGAACGTCACTGAAGTCACAGTGGAGGAACTGACAGCTGAGCTTTCCAGGAAAACTAAAGAAGTCCAGATCTTAAAGGTAATGATAACAGGCACTTCATCTCACTGAGAAACATACCAGTATACTTTTATATTCCAATAAAGATACCTAAAAGATGTCTGCTCTTGACTATTCATTTCTAATTAATGCAGAATGAAGCAGAGGCTGCCATTATTGAAAATGATCTGCTGAAGAAGGCTTGTGAAACTGCTGAAAAGACACAAGGAGATTTAAAAGCAAAGGCCAAAGGGACAGAGGTTTTTACAAGACTTTCATGTTCTTGCTGTGGCTATAATATTTCACCCACTCTTAGACTATGTTTTTCTAAATTGTTCTACAATGAAAATATATTCTGTGACCTAAATTATGATGTAGCTTCAGTGTGTTTTGTTTTCACATATTCGTATTCCCTCAGATAAAAGTTGATGAGTTGAAGGGACAGCTGCTCGCTGAAAAGAAAAAAACCCAACAATACACCTTTCAGATGGAGCAATTGAGAAAAGACATCACACATCACGAGTGGGTTCTCAATAGCCAATAATTCCACAAAGTACTATATAATATAAAATCAAGCATTTGTAATAATAATGTAAAATTTGTGTAATTTCTTTAGAACCAAGTACAAAGAGCTATTGTCCAATTTCAATGAGCTGCAGTCTGAGAAGAACACAATTCAACAGCAGTTTGAGAGTGGATCTTTAAATGTGAAAGCTATTGAGTCAAGCATTAGGGTATGAATAGAGCAGCTGGTAGGTTTGTTTTTTTCTCACTCTATCATACGAGTTACACATGTAATCCTTCAGGTAAGTGAGGAGAAGGCTGGGATACTCAGAAAAGAAATTCAAAGACTGGAAGAAGAAAACCAATGTTTACGGTGAGTTTACTCTTAAAAAATCTATAGAGGTTGGACATAGTTTTACAGATTAAATTTACAGATTTTTCCGCATTTCGGGTCTTCGTGATTCAACTTTTTTATTTGCGATTCAAGTTGCAGGTAAAAGATATACAAAAATTCCCTTTTACAAAACATCCCTCAAATTAAATTCTTTTTTTTTTTTTTCCATTTTTGAAAGGTGGAGAAGTAACCAAATTGCTATATAAATTAAACCAGAGAGTAGCAGAAAATAACTAAATAACTAAAAATGTCTGTGTCAGTAGGCGCCCGGCTTTTATTTCAGTATGTTTATAAACGGGATATAGAAAAAGAAAAGTTCCATCAATGCATTACTTGAGAGGTGTTACATATTCTACCCATTTTTTTCCCTCTGCTGTATAGCGATGTCAGTAATTTTTAATGTTTTTCCTATAAATAGGGCGGAAGTTGCCTCAGCTAAAACCAAAATTGAAGGGGAATACCTTAAAACTGAGACTGTGCAGAAGAAAATTGAAGAAGATGTAAGTAAGACAACTAAACCGTCAATAAGATGTAAGAAAGGATAACTTCTGTTCTCCCCTTCTGGTCTCAAAGTGTTAAAAGATAATTTATTTGTTCTTCATGTGTGTAGTTTGAACATTTGCAGCAGGAAGTTGGGGAAAAAGAAAAACAAATCAAAGGTGTGGAGAGAAAGGTGAGCATATGAATGAAAATGCTCCTCTGTTCTTGTTGATTATTTTCTCTATAACGCTGCTGTATGTTTCTTTTAGTTGTGCAATATGAGGAAAAAACTGGAAATGAAACATACAAGTATGGCGGAATACCAAAGGGAGGTATGTATTGATGCTGAATCTGTTAATACACAATGTTGTAGCTTTGTTATTCATTCAGCTTTTCACTTTTATGTTTTCAGAATAAAATGCTTAAGAAACAAATGTCAAAGAGTGCAAAGTCCAGTCACCTTGAAGATGTGGTACGGTGATTTAAAAAAAAAAGCAATAATAACTCATAAACTAATAAGTACAACCCTTTATGATGTAGATGGGCTTTTTAAAATTATTTTTAGATCAACGGGCTGAACGTGGAGTTGGATAACCTTAAAAGATTGAATGAGGAAGACCGTCAGACATTGCTTAAGGAGCTCGAGTCAAATGTTGCCCTTTCAGGAGAACTAAACATTGAGGTAAATTGTGAAATATTCTATGACTTGTAATATGTTTAGCCTCTTGAATAAAATAAATAATAAAATCACCTTATCTTTAAGGTCCAAAAGCTCAAATCAACAGCAGCAGAGGCTGTGAAGAATAAGGAAGACGCAGAACTCAAGTGTCAACACAAGATAGCAGATATGGTGGTACTGATGGAGAAACATAAGGTCTTTAATAAGTTAATGTTCTGCCGTCTGAAGGGGTTTGTGTCAAATCATACAAATGCTGCATTGAAAAGAACTTGACTTGTTGTCAAACCAGAGCCAGTATGACCGGATGGTTGAAGAAAAGGTTGCAGAGCTTGATGGGAGAAAGAAGAAAGAGACGGAGGCTGTCGCCTGTAGGAAATCACTGGTATGATGCTGAATAATCAAGAATTAATATTTTCAGGAAGCAGCTGAAAAATGAATAAATGCCATCCTAACTTTGTCAAAACATTATTCTGAAACTCAGGAGCTGGATCTTGAGAAGCATAAGCAAGACAATGTCCAGCTGAAGCAACAAGTGAAGATAGAAGTGGCAGAGAAGGTGTCTCTTTGTTTGAATCTGTTTATTTCATGTTTATCTCAAAGAAGTTCTATTTCCTTTTGAGAGTCAGTTCATCATTTGACAATCATGTTTTCATTGCTATAAGGAAAAACTGCAGAAGGAGCTGAGTTATTTTAACAAGGAACTGTCAACAGTGACAATCACTCAGCTCTCAGAAGTAACAAACAAGCAGGTAGGCAGAACTCTGCATTGGAAATAGTCAACGGCTGGTTTATCCCTGCTTTAACTTACACAAGACTCAACCTTCATTCTAGTCACCAGCCTCTAACCATGAGAAACGGAGATGTTCAGAGACTCCACAGGAGAGCTCCTTAAAGAGACACGTGTTTGACTTCTCGAAGAGCAGGAAAACTCTAGTCAACAGCAGTGATGGTGGATTCGCTGGACTTAAGAAACAATCTGTGAGTTTAATGTACTAAAGTTAGATTAAGCTATTTATCTCATGTCAGACTGGAACGCTTCTTTAACTGAGATGGAAGTCAAATCCTCTATTTGTCATTAATTATTTAGAATTCTCAACATTTTAGTGCTCAACAAAGATTGTTTATCCCATTCTATCTATCATACTATTGTTTGCAATGCTAACTTACAATCATTTAATAGTATTTACCTTTTTTATGACGATATCCTGTCTTTTATTTACCGCAATCATGCAGAAAGAAGAAATGTGATTCTTAACATTTAACATTTTATGTTGTGTGTTAAGGATTCTGACTCCAGAACACCAGGTGGAGCAACAGCAAAGATAATGGTAGAGGCTTTAATCTTCTTACAAAGTAAATGTTGACTGGCTGTGGTAGTGAGCAGTTTATTATAGCATTTAAAGTCACTACCTTTCATTCAGCTCGATCAACATTGACTTTTCATATAGGAAATTCACAATGAAAACCCGAATACCCCAGGAAATACAAAGAACAGGGTTGGCGGAACAGCGAAGATCAAAGTAATGTACAGTACCATGCTGACTTTAAAAAATAAATGAAAAATGTATGATTTTTGCTGACATGTACTCTTTGAACTTTGTCACAGTCCTACCGAATAAGGACACCTCCTGCTCAGACGGCTCACTGGGAGAAGAGCGCCATTGACCTCGACCCAAAATCAGACAGTTCTGATCAAAATGACATTTTGGTGATTTACATTTAGTTGTTGATGTTTTTTTTTTATTATTCCACACGTATGCAGTTTAATGTAAACTGTCTTGGGTTCATTCGTACGAGCTGACCCAGCCTTTGTTTGCTCACCTTTACAGAGTTTTGCATGCAAACCCGCACCCAATTATTTTGTTCCACACTGCACATCCAACATCTTGCAAAAGGTAATATGACTATGTCGGTGCAAAGCTATTTGAAAATTACATGTGTGCATTTCGGATACATTTATTATAACACTATTTTCAGATCCCGAGCCCCGTCAATCATAAATCACCAGGAAACTCCCTGAAGCTAGCAGCAATGAAGAGGATGAGAGACGCTGGCTGGACTGCAGTTACTGGTTGTGGCAAAAAGAAGAAGAACAACGAGAAGATCTTTGCGTGAATATTGCTCTTAAAGGTTAGGTAAACACTAATCCTAACAATATTATACAGGTTTGCATGTTCAAACTTCCTGAACGTGCAAAAATATTAATGTTAGGATCCAGTTAAGAATCCTTTTAACAAGAGGTCTATGTATTTCTTTTTGCTTGCGTTGAAACTGTTATGGATTAGTAAAAGATAATTCTTATTGATCGGTTTAAAACATTGTTAATAACAAGTGTGGGCGTTCTTATTCACACTGTTTTGGGTCTGCAGGAAAGCTTAAGTGACTGGAGAATCAACCTTTAAATTTAAAAAGCCTTGGAAAAAAATGGTCAATGTGCCACTTTGTTCATCAATTTGTCTTTGCTAGTGTTCACAGGAAATCTAATTGAAATCTTATGTACTCTTATGGTGGTATATTTTAATATATCCCTGTATCCTTGTATTGACAGAAATATTAGTAAAAGAAATTCAAATAAGTCAGATTTGTTCTTGTTTAAATATTTAGCCTACATTTTCTCATTCGCTCCAAATGATGGATGAGGAAACCTCATTTTTCTCCGTGCCTGTTGAGTTCCAAAGATGATTCCAAACTACACAAACTATTTCTCCTTAATGCAGAAACTCGAGGCGGACCTGAGATGGATCTGGGGAATCTGTTGGTATGTTGTCATATATTGGATGGCCATCATAAAGTCCTCCAGAAATCACAAATGTGTCATCATCTACCACAAACGCATCTGTTGAAAATTAAATATTACATAAAATTAATATATAGTAGGCTTTTATTAACCTCCGTTAATTAACAAAATCATTTGTACTGACTGGTTAAGGTAGACTCCTTACCCGTGTCATCAGAGTTGCTCAGAGTTTGATGGAAGTATTGGAACTTCTGCTTATATTTGTGAAACATAAACCCGACCAAGGCCACAGCCAGCGTTCCAATAACAACGCTGAAAAGGATGGTCATAATCCTTTCTGAAACTTTCATTTTCAAAGCTGGAAATAGAATGGAAAAGGTAAGCGGTCATTCACAGGAGTTCAATAACAAAGTGAAATCATTAAATGGAAAGGCTGATGTTTACCAGGTGCGGGTCCATTCACTGACTCTGAGGTTGTGTTGTCATCGAGAGAGGAAGTGGTTTTGATTACTGTTCTATCCGATGTACTTGTGTTACCCACTGTGCTCCGCGTAGCTCCTGTCGTCGTTGCAGTAGATGTTGTCGTGTGATTGTCTGGTGTCGTGGTCATTAGGGGCGTACTATTGGTTTGAGGTGGGATGATGGGTGTTGATAGTGAGGTCTGGAGACGGCTGTCAGCTGTGACGGCTGTAGTTTTTGTGAGCATTTCATTGTCCGGGGTCTTGCTGGTGAATGGTGTTGTTTGTATGGTAAAGTTTGAGATAACAGTAATATGATCTGTACAGTTAGCAGGCGTTATTGATGCAGCTGTGTGTGTCTCGTTAGTAAAAGAAGACAAGCTGGCGTTTGTTGCTCTAGGTGTGATGGTAGAGGTTTCCTTTCCTGGCTGTGCCACAGCAAAAGTCATAGACAGAAGGTAACAAGCCAGGCAAGCAGAGCTGGTATCCATGACCTTGACGTCCCGTGCTGGGAAACGGAGCGTGGGTGGGAAAAAACACCTGATTATGATAAACACTGTAAATATAATATATCTCCCTTATTTGGGTAGTAATTTTACAGTTTAGACTTTAAATCTAAACCCTCCTCCTAGAAGTCCACAATGAGAACACATTTTTAATATTACATCTATCAACAGATATTACATTCATATATAGTTACTTCATACCAAACGTACATTACTTATTACAAAAATACATAAAATATTTACCAACTGTTATCTTTTGTATTTACGTCAATGGAAACTCTCCTAATCTCCCGTTTCTATCCAAACTATGAACAACAAGTCGTTTTTAAAGAGTGTTTAAAAACATCTGCCTCACCTTATTTTGTAAGTATCGGTGAAAACAACAAGTAATTTAGTTCATTTTTCTGCCTCCATGTCACGTCTGACTCTCCACTTCCTCTAAACCTGAGAAGCCTCAGGGCTTGATTTGCCGGCATGGTGGCAGGTGAAAGTGGGAGGGTCAGTGCTTTGTAAACTTCTGTTTCCAGGGAGACAAAGCAGGGTTACCCAGACCAAAGTAGAATCTCTCTCTCTCTCTCTCTCTCTCTCTGTCTCTCTTTGTCTCTCTCTCTCTCTCTCTCTTTGTCTCTCTCTCTCTCTCTCTCTCTCTCTCTCTCTCTCTCTCTCTCTCTTTGTATAAATAAATTTTATTGGCCTGAACAGAAGAGAGAAGCCATTTTTCAAAGTAAATTCCTCTTTCTCGGCCTCCTTATTCTCTCTGAATTCTGTGCGAGTAAATATGTTCAAGTCAACAAAGTTAAACTTGGGGCCATTAAAGTTGGCACGTCTTTGCTGAACAGGAAATGGGAGACGCTCAGTCAGGTTCAGGAAGAAAAAGGTGACTTTGTCTTAATTTTATATGCCTTCTATTTTTTCTTAGGAACTCTACAATGTCTGAAATGTCCAGCTTTAGTTTGTGGACTGAATATATGTTTCCTATTTTTTTGATTTAAGAATCTTGGTTGGTTAGTGACATAATTAGGCAAGTCTGGAAATTTGAATAAATTTTTCACAGTTTGTATGAACTGTCTGCTTGGTGTGATTTCAAAATTATTTTGTCTTACATTTAACACCATAAAACCCAAAGTTCATCTCGTATAATAGACATACACAGATGTAGAATTACAATATATGTTTATACAAATCAGTTGCAGGACAGTGATTGAGCAACTAACAGTTGGGATTTATAATGTTATCTTAAAAAAAACAAAAAACATTAAATTGTCTCCATGAAAGAACCGAACGGTTGTTTCACAGTTTAGTGACTTTTTCCACATCTTTATTCCGTGAATCATATTCTATGAATGTTGGGTTGTCGGCTCCCATGCGAGACTCTGTTGCTGCTTTTTCTGTGACGTCTGATGCCTGGAGAGAACATTAAGGAAAATTTTAACGTTTAACACCACAAGATCTGGACTAGGTTGCTTCCAATGATCGTACCAAAACCATCAACCTCTCACCTCTGATTTTCTACACCCGCTGAAGCAGATCAAGTCACTCCTCTTCACGAACAGATCAGGGTTTATTTTTTCCTGCTTGCATCCTCCTAAAACCAAACACACTGTATCATCCTGTAACTGTTCATTTGCATGATGTTTGATGACATTTATAATATCAGGCTTGTAGAAGAAGGGAAGGAGCCTTTGTAGTTGAACATCAGGCTGGAGGTCTCACCTGTCAGCACGCTCACCAGCAGGCCAGCTGTGATGGTGGTCAGTACACCGAAGGGAGCGAAGTAGAGGTAGGACAGTGAGTACCAGGAGTCTGCTAAGGGTGGCCTGAAACTGTCGCCGAGAAAGACATTTGAGGTTAATCCTGCTCTTACGATGTGGTTTTCACGTCTTTCTCATGAAACTGAAGTAAGAATTATCGGATCTGAACATCAGATCACATATTAAGGTGACTCTTTTTTGTGCGCGCAATAGTCCTAAAAGCGTTAGATTTTAATTAGAGGAAGAACTGGATAGATTTAGGGACAGTCAGCTGTATATTTTTGCCACTAGGGGGAGCTGTTGAACTGACCTTAGATGTATTTTGTATAGATCATATTTTACTCACTAAGGGGAGCTTTTTTACAAAAAAAAACATTGGGTTTTTTTATGACATAACTTCTGAACAGCTGATCTGGTTTAGCCCGAATTAAATATGAACCACCTCAAGAAGATGTGTCTTGTATTCGTCATATTTTACTGTCATGTTCTTCACTCTTTTCTTTGTCTAGGGGTGATTTTTTTTTTTGTTGCAAAAACTTAACTGTTTTTGACAATAACTTCCCAACCAGAAGACAATTTGTGTCTAAGTTTAGCTTCTATGATTCTACTCGAGGAATTCTGTCTTGATTTATTCCTGAGATCAGAAAAATAGTTAACTTTATTTATCTTCAGCATTGAGTCACTTATGGGATCTGATCTTAGAGCCAACTGATGACTTCATAGAAACAGTAAGGTTTTGTCTATATGGACTGTTTGAGATTATTTAATGGGTCACATTTAATTTGAGGAGTTCAGTCATGGGGGTTGTTTGTAAAATGCAGGGAATTGGGAGCTTTTCAGGGATATACCTTCAATGTCAGGGATGCCAGTTTAGGCCTAGTTCTCTTTAATGTCAGCATATCATGGGCTCAATGTTTTAACCTTATTGTATGTAATATAACTCACTCAGGCTCTGGACTCAGCGTCACTGGATTTGCCGTTGTGAAGTATGGATCCGTTGGCCTGCTGCAGTTCACAGTGCTGAGTGGGAGTGGATTTGTCTTTTCAGCTGTTGGTGGGTAAAACTGGCTGCCAATCCCCACCCACAGAGTCAACACCAGGCCAACAATCAGTCCCACAAGGCCTCCCTGCAAAGTAGATACGGCTGCTGTCAAATGCTTTGTGAGTGTGTCATGCTTGTTCAATCCTTTTTTTCTTTCAAGATTCAAGATTGAGTTAATTGTCATTCAGACTATCCACCAGACAAGTACAGACAAAATAATGTTACATCTGGTGCAGCAACACAAATGAAAGAAATAACATAAATATGAATAAAAATGAGCAGTCTGTGCATAAAGTGGCTGGGATACTCCAAACGGTAGCAGGATTATTACAGGTGGTCAGTAAACGCTACGACAAATTATAGTAAAATTGTGAACAAAATTATATTCCATTGCACATTGACAGAAAGATATTATAATTGCATATGCTGCAGTTCAGTGTTACATAAGTAAGAAATACTCACTGTTGAATTTGACGTACGGAATAGCATGCCCAATAGGTAAAGACCCAGGAGAGGCCCGCTGATCATGCCGAACATGGACAGAGCAGCCTGGAAAGACACATCAGTCCTGTAGTCTTAATACTCAGCACTTGGTGGTGCTGTAGGGAAAGAAATGTCTACAACACTGGAAGAGGTTTACCTGCAAGATGCTTTCCATCAATGATGCAACTCCAGCCATGCCGATACACAGGGCACCGAAGAACACACCTGAGGGGTGTCAGAGTCAACAACAGCGAAGTTTAAGAAAAGCTCTAATCACAGCCGTTCCATATATTCTATGGTGCATACTATGAGGTTGATCTTACAGTTCTTTTCTTATTTTCAGGCTTTTGGATGTCTTAAAGGCCACCCACTTCACTGTCCTCAAAGCAGTGAGTATTTTAAGTCTTCAGTTTTCTTAACAACAGTATGACATTGTCCGCCAAACAGTATTTCTATTAAAAGGGAAAAAAACGTGTGCTCCCTACCCAGGTTTAGGTGTTTTTAATTCAACATTGTCATATATAGGATCTGTCACAATTATGACATAATCTTCTGATTGCAATTCTTTGAATGAATCACTATTTGACATTAACCTGCTCCACTCATTGGTTATTTTGAGTTAAGCATGGCCTGAATACAAACCAAAAATTACCTTAAAATATCGCCACAACTATCAGGTGTTTTCAAAATAATAATGTAAAATAATACATTTTCAGTGTCAGTAACATTGTACCTGTTAATATGTCTGAGAAATCTGTGATAAAACACAAAAACTGCAATATTTCTATCCTCGCCTGATGTTTTTTTGTTAATTTAAAAAGGCTCTTACATCATTATATTAAAGAAGCACCATGAAATAAAAAACCAAGGAATTTTCTCAGAAACACTTTGATAACTACCGCACTAATAGATTTGATAGAAATACCACAAAGGTCATGTTATTCTACACAGTTTTTGTGGGACAGAACCAAGAAGATTCTCCATTTGGACCAGTTCGATAGACAAAGGGCCCAAAATGTGCCAGAAATGGGATGTTGACATTTCGGATGCAAAAACTAGACAGAAGCCTGATTTTTGGCATGTAGACCAGAACGATTTAACACGACGTCTTGGGCTGATTGTGAATGATATTGTGTTGGTCCCCTTTTTGTGGCCAAAAACAGCTCTTTGTTCTGACCGCATTCTCTCCGAGTTTTTATTTCCATCAGATTTGGCCCGTGTCAGCTCAAATTCTCACTTTTTCTTTTTTTTTCATTTTTCCTGCTTTGAACACAACAACTTCAGGAACTTCATATGCACTGGCTTGTTAATATATCTCACCAACCAACAGGCGCCATTGTGAACAAATAATCAATGTTATCCTGACTTCACCTGCCATTGGTTATAATGTTATGGCTGATCATGGCCGTATCTTTACTTGATTCATTAACCGACTACTGGTAAGACTTTCAATGATCTGCTAAGAATAACCAGATAAGATAATAGTCATTTGGAGCCTACTGGTTTCACTGGAGGTCCCGATATATGGAGATTACTGTTATCAGCACACCTGTAGAGTAAAGCTGACATCACTCACTCAGGCCCATGTTCATCCAGGACACCTGCTTCTCTGTGAAGTTTTTGTACACTGGAAGAATAAAGTCTTCCATAGTGACAGCAACCAGGGCGTTGATGCTGGAGGACACTGTGCTGAAAACAAAAATGATGACATAAGATAATTCACCAGTAGCTCTGGAGGAGGGAAGTTTCTACATCAGTAAATGCAACAAAAAACTTCAGCCAGACCGCAACTTAAACCAGGTATGGACAGCTCACCCACTCCATCCATCTTATCCACTAGAACACTTCCCTATAGACACGGTGTCTCTGACTGTAAAACGCTCTCTGTTTGTGTCAGGCTTCACCTCAGGGTCCCGCTGTACGCAGCAGCAACAAACAAGCCGGGGATTCCTGGGTAATCACCCAGAATATCCATCACAAGGTAGGGCAGGAGCTGGTCCACAAACACAAAGCATTTTTGCAGTTAGTGTCACATAAAAATAATGTCACATAAATATAAATATATGCTGATGCAGCTGCAGTTACCTGGTCCCGGGTGTCAACATCGTCATTTGTATATGGATCACAGTACTTGTAAACAGAGTACATGGTGAGACCAGAAAACATAGCCAGACTCACAGTTAGCCACAAGCCAACCATGTTCACATATAAAGACCTGGGAGATGTAAGCGGACTCGGTTAGTGCATGAAGCTCTCGTCCGGTTAATCGACTGGTTTGATGGCGAAGCAGGAACGCTCACATCTTTGCATGTCTCAGGGTTTTGCAGGAGATGTAGCGCTGCACCTGGGACTGGTTGATGGAGTAGATGGATATCCACATCACGCTGCCACCAACGATGATGGTCCAGAAAGTGTGCCGCTTCAGAGGATTTGGGTCAAAACTGTGATAAACCACATAACAGAATACTGAAGGCAACATTTGAGGGTGTGAGTATTTAATCATAAGTCTGGGATATTATGGAAATGTCATGGTCGCTGTGCCTGTGTCAACAAATGCTTCATGTTGTTGCAATAACGCAAAATCTATTACATGGATAATTTTCATGTTGTGGAACGGTCAGTTGCTTTATTTTTATCACTTGGGACAGCTCTATTTCCAAAAGTTGGTCCATCATTTCTCAAGCTTTGGTCAGACTTGGTCCAATTTTGATGTATATGAATCGACTTGAGGCGATCGATCTAGTACTATGCCGTGTTCCAATCTCAAATAGTTCATATTTTTGCTTTAATACGAAAAACAATCGGTATAGTTGGTCCGATTTAGTCCAAATTTACCTCATGTGAGCCGAAGGAATGTTCACCACTGCTAAAAAGGAATCCTCTCTGACCGAGGTGAACTTGTGTACTTACTCAAATGCCTCGAGTCGTCCTCCTTCACCAGCATCTTCCCAAATCTTCCCCAGGCCTCCCTGTATTACAGCGCCTCGAGCTATAACTGCCACAAACCCTGCCAGCATGATCACCATCTGCATCACGTCTGTCCAGATGACTGCTTTCAGACCACCCTGAAACCAAATCTGGGTCAGAACAGACTCCACGTCTTTTCATCCTTGTCATAACTGACTGAATATTAAAATGTGTAGATAATATTAGGCATAAGATTTACCACAAAATAAAATAATTAATTATCAATCCCATTATAATAAAATGCGATACCAACCAAAGTGCAGTAGATAATGCACACCACTCCTGTAGACACCAGCACCCCCCACAGATCAAGTCCTGTGACTGAGAAATGTAAGCAAAAAATATGAAATTAAAGTTATAATTTGTGCGATAAAAAAAATCCTTCTAAGACAAAACAGTTTCTGACAGTGAAGAGCCACAGCCTCCAAAAACTCTGACATGGTGTTTAACTACCTCCTCCTGATTCATTCAAACACATCCCACAAACGTTTGGACAAAACGTACACAAGAGAGACAAATTCAATTTTTCAAGTTCTCTCAGTAAAAAATGCACCAATTATAAGCTATCAGGATAATGATACCATCACCAGGTTGAGTTCCAGTTAAGTGAAGCTACAATTTCACTGTCGTCAAGGTTTATGGCGAGGGAAACGGGTGTACGGTTACCAACAATGACGACCACCATGGAGGATAAGATCATAAAACAAACTCAATTATTTATTTATAACTGTTGTAAAAACATCACATTCATAGCCTTACTTTGATTTAAAGCAAGAGCTGGAGCGTAGATAACCAAACCGGTGTACAGAGCCTGAGGACAGATGGCTCCATTAGTTGATGAGGTGGAAACACAACAAGCATGTGATAAATATCAGTCTGAGAAATGTGTTCCATAAAGTCAAAAGAAAGAGGACAGGTGTTTTTTTTTTTACTGTCTTACATTCACCATTTTAATCATGGATGTTTGTTCCATTCTTCTAATCCTCTAACTACAAAAAGCTGTTCTCTCGTACATGAATGCGCTTCAAACTCACTGTCTGTACGATGTAGATTGACGTCCCAATCAGACGAAGGTGCCGACTGAAGCGCAGCTCCAGGTACTAGAGATGACATCATTAAACGGATGATTAGGGTCATACAGTAGTTTGATTCACACAACACTCTGTTAAACATTAATGAAACAATGTGATAGCTTTACTACACAATGTTGTTAATTAGTTGAAATACATGTTATCATAACATCAGCCTGTTTTTAGGCCGGTGACATTTCCTGATCATAAAATGTGTTTTTAACTCTGAGTGCAACGATCAAATCACGTTTCTGATCCACAGCGTCGCTGCATTAATACTAAGCCTTTTGGAACTGTGAGGTCCATCTCTGCAGAAAGTTTTTGCTTGAAACTCGCCTGTTAACCTGTTTTGGTTTAAAGTTGGTAGACAAATTTAATCCAGAGATATAGAGTTACAAAGCTGATGCTAAAATCCACTTCAGACCTGCACGGTAAAATTTCTTCTTAATTTTTTTATCATTAATGGTTGTTTATATGTTAGTTGTTTATTTTTTTTTCTTTTTAGCATTTATAAGTTGTGTTTACACTGTTTGGAACCTGTGACACTGAATTTAAAGGCTGTGTGTATTTCTATTTGTCTATATTAAATGTAAGAAAGAAGGATTATTCAAAAAGAAAAATCTCATCTCATCCCACTAGAAACACTTGGTCTTAATGTTTTCACAAACATTCTAAATCAATACGACTGGTGATTGGTGGCTTTCACTGAACAGGAAGGATATGGAAAAAGTGTAATCGGAAACGTAACTAAATCTGTGACATTCCCTTACCTCATAGGCGCTGGTGATCCCCAGTCTGTAGAAGATGGGGACAAAGACCTCAGCGGTGGTGGCAGACATGATGGCATAGGAGAAGCCAAAGAGCCAGAAGGCCGCTCCAAACCAGTAGGCCTCAGCTGGTGTACCGATGACGGTGATTCCAGACATGAAGCTGGCTGTGAGCGACATGGCAACAGGCACAGCTGTCATCTGCCGTCCTCCCAGCAAGAACTCAGCACTGCTGGTCTCCTTACGGTTTCGGATTGCCTGGAAGAGGCCGATGCCAGCTGCTGCCAGAATGATTCCAACAAACACCACATAATCCCAGACAGAGAAAGAGGCCACTTGGCCGCCCGTACCAGCCATGGTGAATCCAGCAGAAGCTTCCTGTCAAAGAACTTCCTTCTAAACACTCATTAAGGTATGCTAAGATTGTGGGGGTATAGTGCAATCCTCCGAACGTTTAACGCGATTCTCTCTTAGCGATCCTCACGGATGACAAGTCTAAGAGCAAAGACGTGGAATGTTCTAGAGTTTCAGTCAAAATCTACAGCAAAGAATCGAAAATTCCAACACTTCAAGTTTGTAGCCCTCTCTTGTTTCTTGCTCCAGTTCTGACTGATGGAAGAGCGAGGAGATATTTCAAGTACCTCTCCTGCCGGGTGCAGTGGACTGGTCCAATCTGATGCTTCACGAGACGACTATAAAGACCGGCAATCCTTAGTTAATGATCCATCAAGGACACGCAGTTCTGAGGTCAGCCATACTTTGACTGATTGTAAACTGTTGTGATCTTGAGGTGCACCTGAGATTTAGTTGTTCAGATGCTCGTCTCTGACTCTCTGTTCTGTTCCGAATGTTCCTTAGGAATCAAACTGCACATCCAGGATGGTTCTCGCTAAAACGGCACTAGTTACTGGTTGTTTTAGGTATTTCATTGGGCAAGGTAGGTCAAAACTGCTGCTGTAGCATCTTCCTTAATGTGTCAAACAGTCACATTCCTCACTGTGCACATCTATATCGTTGGTTATCACTTCAGTTACGAACACAGAAGAAAGGTGGCAACTGCAGTGAAAATGTTGCTGATGAGGAAGAAAAAGGTTTTGTAAGCTGATGGCAGACAGAGAGACAGCGAGCGAGAGAGAATCTTCATCCTGAAGAGTAATGACTTTGTTCATTAGTAATCTACTTTAGGTTTTATAATTGACTCCAGTCACTGCTGATGAGAGCGTCAGTTCAAGAGAATTCTTTGAAAGTTAATGTAAAATAGCAATTAGTGTTAATGTTTGCAAAGGTGATAAGAGCCCAGAATGAGGAATGGGGCGTGAAAAATGGACATTGAACTTAAATTATAGTCTTTTTGTTTTCACAGCTCTGCAATATTATGACAGAACTTTTTTTTTCATTCTCTAATGGCTTTACTGGCTCCTGGAGAATGAGCACACCTGCATGTGAGGCAGAGAAACCACCCCTCCCCCATGAGGACTCACTCAGGACTCGCTGACAGGTATAGTGAGTGAAAATACAAAAAGGGCAGATTTGGTTCGTCTCCCGTGTTTATCAGTTCTGACGCACTAACAGGAATACGAAAGAGGAATCTAAATAAAAAGTAAATAAAACAATCTCATGCTTCACAATTATGACTTTAATGTCTCAGAAAGACTTTGCCTATCCTCAGCAATCATTTACAATAATATAGATAAGAGAATTCCTGCAGCCTGGTACTGCTGAGTGGAAAATTGGCGACTACCCATCAACAGTTTGATGTCTCTATCTGAAGAATCTAGTGTTTATATAATGCTGAATGTGGATATGTACTGCAGCGGTTGTTATTTTGCTTACTATGAGAACAGAACGGATGAAGCACAGGTTTGGACCGGGACAGCTTTGACCCAAGCACATTGCTGAGTGATGTCCATTTTTCTCATACTGAAGACACATAAAGCATCATTTGGACAAATTCTTTCAGAAAGAGTGTGAAAAGTAATGGTGGAGTTAATATGTAAGAACTGTTCGATGTATCTCTAGTTTATGCTGAGAGAGAAAGCTAAATAGTTTTCATAACAATTTCAAGTATTTCCAGTTGTTGCTTTACTTTTTTTACCCTCCAAATATTTCATAGAATCATAAGAATGGGGTTTGCTTTATTCATTGTTACTTTTTCACTAGTTGCTCTGTCTTTTCTTTTGTACAGAGAGTGAGAGAGCATTTTATATAAATTCTGCTTTCTGTCAAGCAGAAGTGAAGCATTTGAGCATCTTGTGACACCTAGTGGTGGTTGTTTAAGACAGCTTAGGACAGAATCAGACGCTGCAGAGGGTCTCGGTCGGTGCAGAATTCATTGTGTGGGTTTCCGTGGTTACTGCATGAACTTTGCTCATGACAGAAATCATTAATTCATGTCATCCACATAATGGAGTAAAAGTTCAATTTCCTCCTCTTAAGTCCCAGATCGAAGATAACGATTAGCCCGGATAAAGATGGATTATATGTGTGCATAAATACTGTTCAGCTGGGATGGTAAGTCTCACAGCATCGTCGGGCCCATAGGCACCAGTATCTTCAGCAGGTGACGGCACACACATGCAGAGGGGAACAAATAATAACCATGATGCCAAGCTTTCTCCTACCTGCTGGTCGACTTGTCTCTTTGTCTTGACTTCTCATGCAGGGTCGAGATTGATTGGAAAACAATAGCGTCAACCGGAATGGAGACGGCGGCTTTCACCTGCTGGCTCCTCTTCCTGTTCTTCAGTCCAGCCATTCCCATGTGTTTACCCACTGACTTCACCCTCTACGTGGAGAGACCCGAGTGTGACTTCTGTGTGGCCATCAACACCACCATCTGCATGGGTTTCTGTTACTCAAGGGTATGGACAGCATTCATTCTGTTGTTTCCAATGACTCACTTATTAAAGTTGCAGTGTGTACAATTTAGTGGCGTCAAGCGGTGAAGTTCTAGATTGCAACTTTTTTTAGACTTTCAGCTCATTCTTTGCTGTCAGGTGATGAGCTTCTTTTAGATAGATTTATTTAGAAATCTAAAACAACAGGTTTAAATTTATATGTACAAAACCAAGATTACTGTTTGCTGTGGTTGTGTTGGTGTGGCAGCTCCGTCCCTCACTGGGGGGGACGGGGGACGAGTGGAGAGGATGTAAGGGGACGGGGGACGAGTGGAGAGGATGTAAGGGTGCGGGGGACGAGTGGAGAGGATGTAAGTGTGCGGGGGACGAGTGGAGAGGATGTAAGTGTGCGGGGGACGAGTGGAGAGGATGTAAGGGGACGGGGGACGAGTGGAGAGGATGTAAGGGTGCGGGGGACGAGTGGAGAGGATGTAAGGGTGCGGGCGCCTCCTCCCTATGAAAGATAGGACCTGGTCCTATGGAGAGAGGATGTTTAGCTTTATATTAAAAGAAAATGTGTAATGATTATTCAATTGTATTTATTCAAGGAGATACCCCTACATTTTACACACTGCACATTTAATTCTAATTGGCTGTAAGATGACGATCACATTTTATATCTATGTTTAAATAATTATTTCCATTTTATCAAAATCAAAGCGCCAAAGCCTTGGAAGAAAAGACCATCATCATATGAAAGCATAAGTCACTACTTTTGGTACAGCAGGATATCAGTTCATATCCATCAGGAAACTTTATTATTCAGACGAGTTCAGTAATTAGAAAGTATCCTAAATAAAGTGATGTATCTGACTCTGATCACAATGATGTCTTCTCGGGTATTGTTGCGTCTTAGTGGAGGTTTGACTGCTTTCTAGTTCTAAATCAATTCTAGAATTAATTAAAAGAGTTGCATCATGCAAGAAAAATGAAATGCTGAAGCACATTCTGTTGAGAAGGTCAGCGTCGGTTTGTCCTTAAATGTTCGTCACATGGAAGTTTTACTACTCTGGGAAACCAAGAATTGTTCTTTGTGCTCATGCTAGTTCCATTTGTGTGTTTGTGTGGGACGAGCAGGACAGCAACATGAGGGGCATCCTCGGCCCTCGCTTCCTGATCCAGAGAGGCTGCGCCTATGAGAAGGTGGAATACCGCACCGCCCTACTGCCTGGCTGTCCCGCCCACGCAAACCCCGTCTTCACCTATCCTGTGGCTCTCAGCTGCCACTGTGGCGCCTGCAGAACCGACAGAGAGGAGTGTGCCCACCGGGCCAGCACCGATGGAGCTCGGTGTACCAAACCCTTCAGACGTCTCTACCCCTACCCCGGCCAGGGCAACTACATGTACCCCTCCTGAGGGATGGTCCTGTCATCGAAAGCTATGAAGCTAACATTGCATGAATCATTACTGTTTATAGGGGGCGGGACTAATGTCATCTAGCATACCGTCTGTACTGCTACCTACTGTACTATCTTTGTTTTCTCACTGTGTCTGTGCTGCAGCTCTGCTTCTCAGTTTACAGCTGGAGGATGGCGTTTTGATCGTGTGTGTGTGTGTGTGTGTGTGTGTGTGTGTGTGTGTGTGTGTGTGTGTGTGTGTGTGTGACTCCCAGACATATTGTGTTTACTCTGCTCTGAACTCGATTAAAGCTCAAGTCTCTAAATAGCTCTCGACCTAATCCGTACTTGCCTTGATCACATCCTGTGGCCCAGTGTCAGGTTTCTGTTTACTACATCACAAACACGAGGCCATGACTCTCTAGGACGCTACATTTATCTCAGCAGTCGTTCCGTCGAGCGCATGATCGTTCACACGCCCTTTATTAAAGAGGATCATCAGTGAGAGGACAATACACAAATGAGTTGAGAACATTTCTGCTGTATGACTTGTCCTACCTCTGAGTTCACGTGTGTCATATTATAAACAGAGTTTAGGTGGACAGCTGACACTTATTATTAGCTGAACAGCTCACAGAATGTATGACGAGTCCATGATCTCACATATTTCTGTGACTTTCATGTATCCTTGTGGTTTATTTTGTCCCCTCTGGATATTAAAATGTTCCTATGCAAGTTTCAATATTGAAGTGTCTCAGTGTTGACAAGGACTTTTAGTTCTGCTCAGACAGTTGGTGTGTGTCACTGAGCTTCATTGAATTCTGGCCTTGACTTCTAAATTCTTCTCTTGCATGATGAAAAGGGAAAATTCCACTGCAACAGCAAAGGTCATCTTCTCCATTCCTCCCCCCTAACAAGTTATACCTCCTTGACTTGATCCCTGCCATGATTCGTGGACTGATCGTCCTCAAAGAAAGGCTGTCATTGGGACGAGATGAAACAAACTAGAAGATAAAACATGGTACAATGTGGTGAGAAAGTACAGGCAGAAAACCAGTTTGAGGAGAAATGCTGAGCCCCTCTAGCCCTGAGGAAAGCTTACAACATTTCTCCCCCTCTAACTCTTGTTTGAGCTTGATAACAGTCAGCTGATGATTATGGAATTTGCAGTGTTTGATTTATGGTTTTGTTCAGCCCTCTGGCTCCAAGTCACTTCATTTGATCCGTATTTGTCCACAGTTACAGCTGTTTACTATAAGACTACCTTTATAAAGGATTTATGAATGGTTTATTACTAGGTTGTAGACATTTGCATTAGTTAATGTCTATAAACCACTTATAACATAGCTCTGTAATTTATTAATGTGGATCACTATTTGGTCATTTCAAACTAGCGTTACAGAACAGTGTGCTCACTATTTGGCAAGCATCAGTTCTCTGGTATCCTTTATAGCTAACTAGTTATAGCAGCTTATTAATGATTTGTAAAGTGTTAACGACTTAATTAGTAAACCACATACAAGTCATTTATAAATCCTTATTGTAAAATGGTACCAGAAATGTTTCACATTTGTCCATACCCTCACAGATGATGTAATGTTGCTGTTTTATTACAAAGTAGTGGCATGTTTGTATATTTGAAACTCATCCATGCATTCATCTCATCAAGGCTGGATTATTGCACCATCCTTTCTACTGGATTTACCTAAATGCACTGCTGCTAGAGTACTGACCGGCACCAGAGATGGGCCGCTGTTCTCATGTTGTATTCCAAAGTATTTCTGTAAACTTGTAAAATACTTCATTAATCAATGAGTGGATGAGTCTACTCATCCATCTTTCTACTCCTCGTTTACCCGCGAGAGCTCTTCCATCATAAAACAGGATCAACAGGAGGCCTCGACACATTCAAGAGACGACCTCAGCTGGAAAGATCCCTGACCCTGACCCTGCACGCTTTTTGGGTCCAGTACACCATTAAACTGTTCTAAAGTAAACAAATATCTGTCAGGACATTGAGGTGATGTTGCCTTACAAAAAAAAGATACCAAACATGTAATGCGATATATAAAGACGCGGGGTTAACCCTAACCTAAGCCTGACCTAAGATTCTAGAAGGTTAACAGAAGGTTGAAGGAGACTAGATGTGAATATAATTCTATATTGAATTGTGTGTTCTAAAGTTTACGTTTAAGGTTTCATCTTAATATCTTATTCTATTTAACTTCTTACACCATCAGCCCACGCTTCCTGTTCTTATTCTGTCCTCTTCATGTATGCGTGTGTGTTTATTTGTTTACGTATTTATATGTGTGTATGTGTGTGCGCATCTAGAGAATTGGTTGTTGTGGTTAACACAGTGAGCTACACGTATTGTTGTTGATAATGATGTTATTTTTGTGAAGCCTTTTTAGACACAGAATACCTTTGGGGTTAGGGTTATACCAAACTTGACTTGATTTGGCTGTTTACATAGTTACCTCATGCGTACGTATTGAAATAGAACGTTTACTCTACAAAAAAGGGCTCTTTTGAAGTCATCCATGGCGGCTCTTGGCTCACGAGTTTAAGCTGCCAATTTAAACTCGTGACCTAATTCAGCATCTGATGGATATGGGACCATGCTTTCAGCGGCCCGGCTGAAATTCCATGTGTGTCAGTGTTTTGAAAACCTGAATACAGCAATGAATAAAGCAGTCTATGAAATGGAATTTGCATCCATCAGCGTTTCAGCAGAAGCAGCTACGTGCTGCGCATACCGATCCCTTCGTCACTCAGATCAAAACACAGTTGTGTTTGTGTCGAGTTCGACTAACTAGAAGAAGAGGAGAGCGATGGGGAACATTCCATCCATGATTCGGGCACCAAGAGCTGCAATGTCCGCCTGCTGGTTGGTTGAAACATACAAATATTCATGATTCCAACTGAATGTGGTCACCCCCCAAAAGTTTTCCTTTTGTGCCACCAGTGCGACTGAATGATGTATCTGGACAACTACTGGATGGATCGTCTTCAGTTTGGTTGCATGCATTCATATTGAGGAAGCCCAAAGATGTTGTCGATCCTTTGAGCACCAGCGCAGGTTTCATTGAGCAGAGATTCTGTTTTATAGCTAAAACCTGCCAACGCTCCTCTGCAAAGTCAAGTCAGTTTCATTTAGCAAGCACTGAGTGACACTGGTGCCTTTTGTCAAGCAATCAATCAATCAATCAATCTTTATTCATAAAGCACTTCTCATACTTGAAAAGTGAGACAAAGTTCTTCACACGATAGAAAACATTTCCCCTGAACCCCCTTTCGCCCACCATCTCCATGCACACACAGGACTGTCTCTTTTTTTCAAACCCGACTGGTCATGGCAGTAGGCCGTCCACCCTGAGTGTTGGATCTGCTCGAGGTTTCTGACCGTTAAAAGGCAGTTTTTTTTTTGTTGGGTCTCTGTAGATAATTATATAAAGAGTTTGGTCCAGACCTGCTCTTTCTGGAAAACACCTTGAGACACCTGTTGTTGTAAATTGGCGCTATATAAAGAAAGAAAGATTGATTGATTGATTGATTGATTGATTGATTGATTGATTGAAATAGACCAAGCAATGAAGCGAAGTAAGAATTATAAAAACTGGATTTACAAATAAAACACTTTAAAAATTCCCACCAACAACGCATCACATTCCTGATCCTCGCACCAGGCTAAAACAACAACATAGTGGGACTATAAAAACAGGAACTGTAAAAGCAGGAACTTCACTGAGGAACAACCGGAGGTAGTACAAACAATAAAACTGTAAAAGGGTTAGAGACTACTATACATCCTAAAACAATCAAAACTGACTAAAATATTGATATACATATATATATTTATATACATTCTTAAGTATATGTGTGTGTTTTGCGTATGTCACTGCCACTTTGCAAATGCTGCTGGAGTTGCTGTAACAACTGGTCTTATACATACCACTGCATCATATGGGACATATCAGCGTTGAAGACGTGACATACTTCGCCTGGGAACTACATATTAAACATGTCGTTCATATGTACGGCCCTTTGTTAGAGAGCAATTCAGCGCAGCCATGCACGACGAGTCAAACCTGGATCATAAAGCCGTGGAATGTGTGTATACATTCAACGCTGCCGGATCAGATGAACCAGTGTCAGCCGCAACAGAAGCCCTTCCGTCTGATGCAACACTGCTGTCGTTTCCCATATTTGTTCAATGAACACCCGCCTTAAAAAGTATGCAGAAGGAAAAGAACGTGTTCTTTCTAAAAAAAGAAAAAGAAAAAAGTCTTGTGTTTTTATTCTAATGTCTGACCTGCAGTCCTGTTTCAAAATGTTCCTTCACTCTGCATCAGTAAAGAAACTGGGTATTTGTGAAAAGAGCTCTATTAATAAAACGTATCAATAGATTATTATTATTATTTGAGTAATTCAATGAAATCAGCCGGACGAGAGCTTGAAAACACGTTTGTCTTATAAATCATTGATGCGTTCTCTTTTAGTTATCTGAGATGAATTGTTTGAAGCCCTGTCTCCACTGAAACCTGTTTCTTCAACACACAGTTACACACAAACAGACCCCTGAAGCCAGTCGTCGTGAACAAGGTTTGTCTCGCCTGAAGAGATCTCAACTGTTGTAGATGGGAAAAGGAGCTCTCTTCTTCTCATTCAGAAGGGCTTTTACATCCGGGGTGACCCACGGTTTATTGTTTGGATAAAACAGCACCGATCTGGTCGCTACAGTTTTTTTTCCACACAAAAGGTCATGCAGTCGTTGATGCAGTGAGTCGGACCATCAATGTCCTCCACGTGTGGATCTCAGACCACATCCCTGTCTACGGACGCAAAACAGTCCCTCAATATCTCACTCTGCTCTCTGTCCACAACCCCACCGTTTGCTTCATGGGTGGGTGTCTCTTCTTCTCCAGGGGTTTGTAGACAAGGAGGATTTGGAGTATGTTGACCTTGGTGTTCGCATACAGAAGGTCCAGTGTCTTATTGTCCCTGGAGTGGCCTGTGATGTACTTAGTGAAAGCTGGTATGCTAATACACGTGTAAATATTTGCTCATTCAAAATTAAAACTCTGAGTCTCATTATATTACATAATATGTTTTCCATGACTGGATGATTCTGAGGAGGGACACCAAATGTGTTTTACGGTCATATTGGCCCCGTGACCTGGAGCGTGACTAAACCTCAAGAGCATAAAAGTGTAAAATTTTATCATCTGCCCTGAGGCCAGTGGTAACGAGGCAAAAATAACACGAAGCACAAACTACCAGACTCTCTGATCCTTGTTCATGGAGGATTTAAGATGGAACTTCAGGCAAGAACAACAAAAATGCATGTTTTTGTCTCTGCTTATCCAATACAGGAGCTTATCATCCAGGCGGGGATTCCAGTCTATCCAGGTTAGCCTCGGATGATGGGCAGGATCAACCCTGGACATGTCAGCAGACCACCACAGGACAAAGAAGCATCCATTCCCTCCGGGTGATTCACAGGATCCACCAGGTTCTAGCGGTGCACATGCTGTGAATGTAGGACTATCTGATTAAATCTGCATTATTACGTGTTTACTTTGGTAAATTCTGCCAAGTCAAGAGCAACTCTTACCCCTGCAGCCAAACCTAAAGAGATTTTATTCCACTAGTGTTGCCAACAAGTTTGCCACGAAGATCTTAACTCTTAAAAAAAAAAAGATATTTATTCAAGTGTGCAATTAGCGTACTAGTTTTAAGACTAAAAATAAGAGTTTATACTCGCAGCATACCCGACTTATTCTGACGCAGAGAGAAAACTCTAAGTTGATTTGGTTTTTACTTGAGGTAATAATATTAGTAGTAGAACAATTCAAATTTTCTACAATTGAACTGGAAAGTGGACTAGAAGGATGTAAATAAAGACCATAAGGTGATGTCATGGATTAAGGTGGCTGTAGCTCAGCGAGTAAGTCGGTCGTCTGTCAACCAGAAGATTAGCATGTCCTCCAGATGAGACGACCTTATTCTTTCTCAAATAAAGGATGCATTATTCTTACAGTTTTAGTACAAAGTAAAACTTCTTTTACTCAAAGTTTACTCTCAGGTAAGTTTACTTTTTATAATCTATAAGTGAGCCAATTTTGTCCGAAGATGTATTATAATAGTACTGCATTAGTATTAGTCTACTCACAAAATAAAGAGTAATTCAAGATTATACTTGGACATTATTTACAAAAACGGACCTTACATAAGCTTATCTTTTTGAAAGGTAGTGCCATTAGGTTTTAACCTATAGACATACAATAATAGTCTTCATCTTAAAATTATTTCAATTAAATGTATTATTATTATTATTATTATTAATTGTTAATTCGGTCCAATAAACTGTATGTGAGTGTAAGATTTTTTTTTTGCGGTCGAACGGTAGTCCTCTCTGACAAGATTTCATAACGCTTCCCTGGAATCCACCATTAAACTTTTTGGTAACAGTATGATTGGTGGAACCTTTTTATTGACTCATGTATTGTCCAATAAAACGAGGGGCGATAATCTAAGCCAATCAACTCTAATGTCTTTATAATAGCTAATCGGTGATTGGTTATCATCGACTTTTGGTCCCGCCCCTATCCTCCCTCTCAAACTCGATGGAAATTTCCACTCTAAATTCATTCAGCTCCGAGTAGTAAATCGAGCGCCGGGTGATACCATTTTGAGACGGGCATTAACGGTTTTGGGGGGAAAAAAGGCAACTAGAAGACCAATTAGAAGAGAATCTTTTGGTGAGTAAACCGTTTAAAGTCATGCTTAACTAATCAATGATCATTTTCGGGTCAAATAATCATTTACAATTGCTGCTTCTGCTTACGTATTGTTTTGAATGGGACTCCGCAAACGTTAACCATATGTTTGAGAAAGATCCCATTTTTTATCTATTATATGATACTGTTGTGTAAATATTGTGTTAAATACTTTGCAACTGAAGATGCTTCAAAATTTCGATGCAGAATCTTTGTGTTTGAAATCCAACATTACGCCATATTTGTGTATTTAAAGAAAAAAAAGAAAAGAGAAACGCTTTATTTTTCGTTTGCATTGTCGCCGTTCTGAAAAAGATCAGTTAATATCTGTTTTAACTCTAGTCTGCAAGTATTTAAGGAGATCAATAACCTCATCACAAATGTATGATAGGCGTGTAGTCAGTGTCCATATATGGTCTTCCGGAATGTAAGGAAGACCACGCCCACCTGGGGGTACTACTCATATTACGAGAAGCATCATGGTCCCGTGATCTTGTGTGGTCTGCAGATAAACCAAAGCCTCTGCTGTGAGCAGGATAAGCTATCTGTGCATAAACTCTCTCTTGAGCCTGTTAGTTCACTGGAAGTAACTTCCGTTTTGTTTCCTCTCCAGGACCCGCTTCATTCATCCGACTGAAGAATACTTAGATCAGCATCACTGAGTCTTATACTTCTGTCTTCACTCATTTCAAAGTCATCATGTCTCAGCAGCAGATCAGGTACGTCTCATTCATTCTCATTTTCTCCACGCTATGATTAACTGAGTTCTGTAGCTGATTAGAGCTTTGAATCATTTTTCATGCGAATGTTTCACCATATAATTTTTTTATTCCTGTTATTTATTCTGAACGGATTTTCTTCGGTACTTTGAGATTTGGCAGGCTCTTTAAAGTCATTGATTTTAGAAATTCTGAAGGACAAAGCTGAAAAACGATAGAGAAAGTGATCGGCGTCTCTATCAGTGATACCAAACAACTCCCAGTACCAAATTAGCATCACTTATTATCATTATTAATTCATCGGATTTGTTCAAAGAATCACTTAATCCCTAGTTATCGAGTTCAAATTACTGTCTACAACCCAAATATCTTGAAAGTGTTAGACATCCGTTTTCATTTCAACTCTTACTACGGACTCTTCCGTTTCAGTCTTTCTAACGTTACACTTAATTGATGATGCTTTTTTTTTCCCCCGCTCTCCTTTCAGCCTACCCGCCAAGCTCATTAATGGGGGCATCGCTGGCATTGTTGGTGTTACTTGTGTCTTCCCAATTGACTTGGCAAAGACTAGGTTACAGAATCAGAGACCAGGTCAGCAGGTCTACAAGAGCATGTAAGTATTTTTAGCTGCTGTTGTCTTACACGACATACATGGTAACACACTCCCTCACACACACAAATCTTGGCTTTATACCTGCAACATTCATCAAGTAATCCAGTACTATTCTTGCAAATCCCACTGTGACGCATGCTCGGCATCGGGATTAATGGGTAGAATAGGGACATTCCTGATTTGGTGGACCGCGATGACTAATCTTCCTCGTGCCTCTCAGATGAGATGGTCCAAATGCCTTTGAAGGGTGGAAATTTCCTGCTCCGTTGACCCTCTCGGCATCGACGTTTCCCCAGACCAGTCACTTCCCTCACTATCATTGTGATTAAATAACGGGTCTCAGTAGTTAGGCTTCTGTAAAATATGACAGTTGTTTGTCAGTTAACCATCAGAAAGCTGTTGTTCATATTTCATTCATGTTTTTTTTGTTTTTTTCTGCAGGATTGACTGCCTTATCAAGACAGTCCGATCAGAGGGTTACTTTGGAATGTACAGAGGTAAGACCTTCAAGCATTTGAATGATAAGAACCTGTAGGCAAAGACATGTAGTAGGAGAAAGTAAATTCTTCCTATGGTGAGACTGAAGATGGACATCGATCAGAATTGGGGAACGTAATGATGAGGCTTTAGATATCATGTGTTTTTAGTAGGGCTGGGCGATTCTGGCAAAATTGAAAATAGCCGATTTTTATTTCTTCGCCTAAGAGTTGAGATCACGGTTCAGTTAACGTCATCACATAAAAACATTAAAATGGGCTTCCCGTTCGTGAGCCAGATAGATGTTTGAGGCTACTAAAGGGTTAACACCCGGCAGCTCTACAGCACATCTCCTCCATGTAGCTCTGAGGGAGAGAGATGAGTAGCCTTTGTGAAACGATGAAGAAGTAGAAAGAGGAACGCTGTACGTTAAGTGTCCTGAAGGAGTAACAGAATAAACTATCACTCCTTTCTCAGCCTGTGCTACACGATGTAATCTCTCCGGCGTTTTGGACCGAATCACAAACGGGCAATTCTATTTTTAGCAGCCAGGATAAATTCACAGCGTTACCAGTGTCTCTAAGTGACCACAGGAACCCTCTTCTAACAGGACGCTCGTTTTCCAGCATGCAGCTGTGGTTAGGCAGCAACAATAAACCACATCTCCCATAAACCCCCCTGTTATAGATACACCACCCTCTTAAAGGGACAGGCTTTGCAGCTTCTTTTCAAAGATTTAAGATTATTTGCCATTTGCACAATTACAGATTTTATAGGCACATTCAAACTCTCCATTTGGAAATACAGAATAAGAAAAAGAAAATAAATATTAACATATTTTACACACACACACACACACCCAAGACAGGAAAAACGAATCAACCCTGTTCAGTGCAAATAAGATTTTAAATATGAAATAAGTTTTTTTTTGTTTGTTTCAAACAGAAACAAACAAGAAGTCGTTCTTACGAGCGAGAAATTTTCTTGCCTCAGAAACGAGATCTGGTACGCGTCCGAGTCGAGATCGCACGTCTCCACGATTGATCGCCCAGCCCTACACATTTGAAGTTGTTGAAATAAGGTGTTGAAAGATGAAGTTATTCTCATGCAGATGGAAGTAAAACGCATGTCTGTTGTTATTATCAGTGTAGAAAAGGACATTCTTGTGGACATGGTTAAATGTGAGGAACATTGAGGCCTTTGGTCTGGGTCTCTGCTTGTGTGAGGAATGCTGTTTGTTTGCATCTGTGTTTTTCATATTACAGACTTCGGTTCTCGCTGGGATATTGAGGGCTAGCCGATAAGGCGCAGCCACGCTGGAGGCAAATCATTTAATGGTTCTTACTATATTGCTCTATTTAAAACTGTAGGCACACGTTTTGTTTTACCATCTATTTGTTCTGTTTTTTTGCCTACTTGTTAACCCCTACTTGTCTCGTCTCCTCGCTGTCCTGTCAGCTTCTGGTAGACCCTCCTTTTCCAGACCATCGGCTGTGTTCCTGCAGACTTTGGTTAATCTTGAATATGAAAACTCTGGCGAACCAAAGCGCCAAGCATTGACGCGGATGAATCGTTACTTTGCCCCTGGTCTGCAGACACAGTACATGCTGGATAATCTGGTGTCTACTCTGACTGACTAACTCTTTCACTTCTCTCTCTCATTAACCGACTCTTTGGCTTTTATTAAACACATGTTTCCTTTTTTCTCCACATAAAGTGGATCCTGTTATACACTGACTTCTCATCATAGGCCTTGTTTGCACCTTTGTGTTCCTCTTCCTTACCCTCCTCATCTCTTCTGTTTGCCTGGTTTCTGTTCTTCTTTTGAAACCTGTGTTTTCACGTATTCATCATTACGTAATCATCATTGTTTGTCTTAGTTCTGCTATGGTCTTGATGAATTTCTAATGTTGTAATGATAGTGGCTGAATGTGTGTTCGTACGTGTTCTACGTGAAACGGGATCGTGACTTGGGTGCTAACGGCGCATTTTTCTTCTTTCTCAGGTGCTGCTGTTAATTTGACCTTGGTCACGCCCGAGAAGGCAATCAAGCTCGCCGCTAATGACTTCTTCAGGCATCGGCTCGCTAAGGACGGGTGAGCGAGCACAAGTTCACCTTTTGGAATTTTCACTTTTCCCCTCTTGGTTCTGTTGAATAAAACTTCTCTTTTCCGTTAACAGAAAAGGTTTGACGGTGTTCAAAGAGATGCTGGCTGGTTGTGGGGCCGGCATGTGTCAGGTCATCGTCACCACCCCCATGGAAATGCTGAAGATACAGCTACAGGACGCTGGCAGGCTTGGTAAGAATATAGATCTCTGATAGAACCGGACCTGCTTGAGGTCCATTTGGCCCAACGCTAACGATGTTATGTGCAAAGAACTTAGTGAGTAAAGTAAAATATATATATATATATATATATATATATATATATATATACATACACACACACATATATACATACACACACACATATATACATACACACACACATACATACATACACACACGTGTACGTATATACACACACACACACACACATACATACATATGTATGTAAATCAGGCCGACGACTCAGAAATAATCGCTGCAGAACATTTGGAGATGAAGCTCCCCCTAGTGGCAGAAATATGCAACTGACCTTTCCCCAAATCAATCCAGTTCTTCCTCGCACCAAGGTCTATGGGGGCGTTAAATTTGAAAATGATCCATGAACTAGTTGTTGGGTCATTACGTGACGGATTTGATGACGATTCTATGATTTTCCCAACTTTTCGGGGTTATAATAATATCTTCATGAATATTCGTAGCTCAGATCCTCATTTTAACTTTATCTCTCCTTGTCTCCTGACCACAGCGGACCAGAAGCAGAAACCGGTCATGATGTCACCCTCCAAACTGGTGGCCACCAACACCATGCTCAGCCGCTCCTACAACTCCGGCACCGTGGTGTCGGCGCCCAGAGCCGTGTCTGCCACACAGATCGCTAAAGAGCTGTTTCATACGCAGGGCATCCAGGGTCTCTACAAAGGTCTGGGGGCGACACTGATGAGGTAAACTAACCACCGCCGAAGAGGAACCCTGTATAAACCAGTTAGTCCCGTTCGTTCAGAAACAGGCTCTCGTTCTAAAGCTGCTTATTGCTTTGTTTCTTTCAGGGATGTTCCCTTCTCTGTTGTATACTTCCCTTTGTTTGCTAACCTGAACCTCCTGGGAAAACCTGGTCCAGAAGAGCCGTCCCCCTTCTACTGGGCTTTCTTCTCAGGCTGTCTGGCAGGATCCGTCGCCGCTGTGACCGTTAATCCCTGCGACGGTGAGTAAATCGCTCGCTTCAGAGCTGCTTCTAAACGGCGGGCGGGACTTAAACGTAGCCGTTTGAGATACACAAACGCACAACACTAAAATAAAAATATAAAAACAAGAGTATAAATATACACGTGTGCAGGTTCTGTGCTGTTAAGAGTACTTCTAAAGCATAACTACGTCACATGACCTTCTACTTGGCTACACCTGCTCTGTGTGATCCATCCCTTGAAGTTTGACGTGAACGTTTAATCATTTCCTTCTCGTGAGAGACCCTTCATCTCTGACCCCCGTCACAAATAGCATTTCAACACTGGGACCATTCCTGGATCAGCTGTTCCCTCGGTCGTGACATTGTCTTGTTTATTGTCTCCTCCAGTGGTGAAGACCCGACTGCAGTCCTTACACAAAGGCTCCAACGAGGAGACGTACACCGGCGTGGTGGATTGCGTTAGGTGAGACATTTGAGTCTTTCGTTCTTGCTGAATCATTTCCTCTCTCTCCTGCTCGTCGCCTGACAAACGTCTCCCTTTGATTCTTCACAGAAAGATAATGCGGCGGGAGGGGCCCTCCGCCTTCCTTAAAGGGGCGGGCTGTCGAGCTCTCGTCATCGCTCCTCTGTTCGGCATCGTTCAGGTGATGTACTTCGTGGGTATGGGTGAATACATCCTGGACAACTCGCCTCTGAACCGGCTGTCGGCGTAAGCCGTGTTTCAGTTCGGACCTTCGCAGTGAAGATGGTGGAACGACTGGCTCCTGCACACCATCAGTTTACAACCAGAGCCCGACTTCAAGGCGTTGCATACACACCTAGAACAAACTTTTGTGATGTATTCCGTCTGCTCTGGCCCATGTTTGCACTCAGAGCTGTTGGCCTTATTGGACTGGGACCGAGAGTTGCAGTGTTATTCCTTTATCCCTGACCCAGTCCATTTGTTTCCCTCTGTGAGGGAGGGGAGCTCCTGTTATTGAAGACATGCCTGACTGCTATGTTGTTGTTGGCTTTTTCCTTCAAATTTCTCTTTGTTAATG
The DNA here is from genome assembly GCA_009660295.1 of Lophius piscatorius. Lineage (NCBI taxonomy): Eukaryota > Metazoa > Chordata > Actinopteri > Lophiiformes > Lophiidae > Lophius > Lophius piscatorius. The sequence goes on from VRLP01004426.1 coordinate 39,093, forward strand.
CTAGTTTCTTTTAAAAAAAAATGTATTTCTGAAATGAAGCGACCTGGAATAATCTTTGAAGTGTTTCCCTCCGTTTTCTGTGGCTGTCTCGCGTCGTTAAGCCTCACAGCCGGAGCAGAAGTTTCAGACCGGGGACACAAGGGGCCCAATTTGTCATAAAGGGATTTTTTATTTTTTTTTTTAATTTGTCATTTTTCAGAAAAATGTTAAATTTTAATCGTGTATATTTCCTTCTGACATGGGACCACACGTTTGCCAAACCGGTGGCCTGACATATACTTGATATTAGCTCCAGAGTTGTGTAATAGTCTGTAAAAGACAGTTGTAGTATCTTAACATCTGCATAAACTTGAGATGCATTTATGCACATTATATATATGTATGTTTGTCCACCACCTTGGTTTAATCATTCAAATACCCTTACTAGTTCTTTTTATTTGTTTTTTTTTCAATTTTGGCTCATGCCTCAAATAGCAGCAGCGTTTCTCTTTGCGGAAACGAGGCACACGGCTGGAAAAAAAAGAAACATAACTGTGACCATTAACACATTTTATTTATTTTATTTCGTTGACATGGCTTTTTGTACATATTATATATAAATAAAATTTTGCAATACTTTCTGTCTGTGTTGGTGGATTTATTGAATTGTTTAACAATCTAACTACTACTAGTCATTTTTATTCTTATGGTTAGTTTTTCTTGTGATTCTGCCAACAGGAAGAGAAAAAAGAAAATCATGTCCGCAGTGGAGGTAATAAAATTAAATACTTTAACACCTTTTATAACACCTTTTTAAAAAAAACAGTTACAAGGTGCTTCAGGCAGCCATATAACACGTGCAAAAATGATGAGTCAGAACTACACAGAAGGCGATACAGTGAAATGTAAGTTATAAAAAAGGTCAAACATTTGAAATGACTCATACTTCCGTGCATCACGTCTATTTTTCTTTAAAATTACTAATTTCACGTGAAAGCTGAGTTTGCTGCCAGTTAGGAGGTAACGAGCACCCTGAGATTTGAACAGAAGGTAAAGTGTGATATAAATAAAATGTATTATTATAATTATTAAAGTGCGTTACAAATAAAATGTATTATAAAAGTTTCATTAAACGGATTTTCCCCGATTTGAAATCTTATGGTTTTCTGTGGTCGATAAATTTTTAACACAATGATCGAAACAAAGGACTCGGACGGAGTATTTGCCTTTGCGTTTTTAATTTCACAAACAGAAGAGTTGACGTGGGTCCAACACGCGGTGACATTCCCCTTCAGGGCCGGAAAGAAAGGACCGCCTACTTCCTCTCTCAACCAATGAGAACGCCACGAGAGACCACCTGACGCAACACTGCGGAAGCTGATTTCTTTTTTTTAATAAACTTTATTTACACAAAGAAACTGGCTATAATTACGATGGCAATATATGTGAGAGAACAAAATGAACCACTAAAAGAAACTTAAATAAATAAAAGTAATGTTAAATATGAAAGAAACGTATAAATAAAATTAACGTTAAATAAAACCCAAAATAAATGGTGAAAGAAAAAAATGAAAGGGATAGAGGTTTTAAAATATGTAACATAGATTATTATATACAGACAAGGCTTCTTTGGTTTTGAAATATTTCAATGAGTTTTTCTTTTTTTTTTAACTCAATCATGGAGGTTAGGAGCAGAGGATAGGCATTCCTTTAACAGCGTCTGCCGATACATTGTTAGGTTAAAAATAATTAAGTGGTTGTACATCATTTCTTTTTTATATTTTATTTATTTGTTGATTTTTTTACCTTCAACCTAATTCCAAATTTAATACTGAGAGCCCAATTTTGGAGCGTAAGAGTGTTTTTCAGATGTCCGATTGTGAAAGGCTTACAAAAAACATTGAGAATTAAGATGTTAAAGTAAATAAACTTGTTAAACAGATGTTCGAGAGTTCCAATATCAGAGTCAGGATATACTCAGTTTGTCTTGTCAACTTAAAACCTTTGTCTCAGAAACTCATTGCAGGGTTAAATATTTCATTTCAATCTAATCATTTATTTTGAACAGATAAAAAAGAAAGTGTGAAACAACGCACAGTCAAAAAAAGTGTGACAAACAATATTTTAAATAAATGAAAAAGAGCGGGAAGAAGCAAAAGCTGATAAAATCCCAACCGTTATTCAGCCCTTATACATATTTAGAGGTTTCAAACACCTTTTTGTCATATATGCACACTAATTATTTACAATTGTACAACTAATTCAAACAATGTACTAATCCATACTAAAACATCTCAATAAAATATACAGTTTCTCTACAAACCTGAGATTTATGAGTGAAATCATTCAGTTGGAGAAGATATCCCCTTGATCCACCCAGACACCTCTCAGCCATAATAGCATAAAGACTTTCTTTTATACAAGATTCATCTGTTGTTCCATATCGGAGAACTGTGTGGAGTGAAATTGTGTTTAAAGATGATTTTCCAGTGGAGAAGGACTCGCTGATGAAATTTGAACAGCTTAACGGGAAATATGGCAACACAAACGTCGCATCGTAATGGAAAATCTATCCCACCACACCCACTGAATATCCTGGAGGGAAAAGTGAACCAGAATCCATTCATAGTTTGTATAAATGGTCAAATACTTTAATAATTCCTTCCAAGTCATTGCCTCAATGTCAACACATTTAAACCACCTTCAGTCCCAAAACAGGAAATAATTGTCTTGGTTAATTTGTGGGATTAAATAGTCTGGAATGGAACGGGAACAGAATGGATCCAGAACTCCAGACAGTCAATCAAATATGGTGATTTAAATATGACCAAAATTTGATTACAACCCTATTTTTCTTAAACCCAGACACGATAGTGAGTCATTCTATAGTTTTAGAATCTTTTTTTTTTCTTTCTTACAACCACATCTGGATACTTCACATCATTTTAGCTAGAATCTTAAAGAAATCTTAGAGAGCGTGCTCATGGATGACCTTTAGTTCACATTTCTTTGGATTTAAAGAAAATCCTCGATTTTCCTACACTGATGTGTTTTTGAACTTTTTAAGGAAATTGCTGCCAGCTAAAAAATGATCGGGTGACTTTCTAACATATTTAAAGGCTCAAGTTCCTGATTACATATTTATATTAAAAACAAAATCGCTCACAATTCTGCAACTGAAACATAAGAATAATGGGGATGAGGAACAACTCTGTGGAATACCTTATTCCACCTCAAATCTTTTGGATCTTTCATCAGAGGGAGATCCTTAAGTGTTAATATCATTATATTTCATATAATTATAAAAGCCATAATGTTCTTGTGTTTCATGAATGAGTGTTCAACAGAGCCGAATGCTTTTTAAAAGTCCACATTTAATAAAGTTATCGTTCTCAAGTTATCAAGATATATTTGACCTTTTCCAGATTTAAGTAAGCAGCAAAGTAACATTTCATTGTTGACATTAAGTTTTTATTTTCAATACATTCCATTAGAGCATTAAACAATTCGTTTGTCATTCCAGTCATTGTCATTTGTTTCATGACGACATCGATCTACCACATTCTGCAGCATTTTCACAAAGGACCGCCCACTTTCACTCTCAACCAATGAGAACGCGGCATGAGACCAGGTGACGCAACACTCCGGAAGCTGATCCACGCATCTTCAAAGTCATCTTCACTGATCTTCACACATATAAACTTTTTATAATGCTGACAGATGACCTCTGACGGACTTAAATACGCACTTTTATTGAATTTGTGTATTTATTTGACCTCTTTATTGATTATTATTTATTATTCTACATCAGTGTCTGGTTTTTATATATGTTTATTTGATTTTTTTTGTTGTCCTTGTACCTGTTTCTGTGAAATTGCATTGTGGTGTATATGTTTCTACAATTAAGTTTAAAAACAAACAAACAAACAAAAACACGGTAGTTGGATTTACTGTTATTTAACTTAATCATTCATCTTATTTAATTGATTTAATAATTCTGCATATTTTGATACATTTTCTATATTGTATTGTTTCGTATGTTTGTTGTTTTTCTTTCCTCTATATAAAATGCCCATTTGTAGCTTTTTATACCTTTAATGTTCTTTCATCGTTCCGTATTGATACAGAGGAAAATAGAAAAAGAATTTATTTTCCCCAACATTTTATTTAGACATGAAAAATGAGTGTGTCAGCAGGATTTTTATTTTCAAACCTTATTTATTCCATTCAGATCCAAGAAATAAATGAACCTTTTTTCCCTTTTAAGATAAACTACAAACAAATACGGCATGGTTCATCTAAATTCTACTGAGGAAGCACATAAATTCACCTCACGCGGAGATGATTCGTCAAATAAGTGATATTTAAGTAAATATATCACAGTGGGTGGATCTTAAATGATGCATATTATAGAATATCCTATATAAATTATACACGGGCATAATATGAGAAATATTATATAATATCTATACAATTAACATCATCACAATATTCATTATATAATATTATAAATATTCAATATTTCAGATTATTATCGTTAAATTGATTCAGCCCGATAAACATATATATATATATATATTGATTAAATCATATATTCAACAACCTCGTCAGTTTATGATTCAGACACTTCAAAGGCAGGGAAAAAAAATCAACCAATCAAATGTATCAATAAAAGCACCCAGTAGTTATTTGTTTTTAATTACAGTTAACATGTGACATTAACAGCTTTATTATATAATGCAAACCCAAAGGAAAACTTTACATCCACAAAAAAATTCACATCAAATAAAATGAAATGAAAACTAGCTGACTGATACGGGAGAGTTCGACACATTTTCATCATTGATGGTCCGTGGGTTGCCTCCTCATCCTCGGTTGTGCTTTAAAGTGGAAATACTTGAGAGTATTGGCTGGCAGGACGCCAATTCATTATGTATATACTCAATTCACACGGAGTAGAGGAAGTAGCTCGGCCGCTGGAAAAGTGTTTGTCTGCATGATTTGCATAAAGGTACACAGAAGAAGTTTACTTTTGCAAAGGTGAGAAGACTAATCCTCAAAAACACGTACGCACACAACGTAAGATCAACAAAAGGTTTTTACATGAGAGGAGAAAACGGCCGGAGAAGGCGTTTTAAACGACGCTAACAGTGGTAGCATAAAAATCGATGTCCATATGTACGGCAATACTCCTCAGTCACGTCGTCCCAGAATGCTTTGCGTCGTGGTTCGCAGCGCAGGACGGTTGCCCCCCATGCGGAACCAGCAGGTCAAAATGTTAGAACCGAGGAATGTCAGGTGTCACAGCTGTGACAGAAGCAGAGCGTGTCGTGGGGGGAAAGAAGAAGAAGAATTAAAAGAATGTAGAAATAAGTAATCGGTGCTGAAGTGTGAGGTGATGTTGAAAATGTAACTTCTGTGGTTATCCTCTGACGATCATTACGCCGGGTTCAGTGAATGAGTGACGGGCCGTTGCTCAACTCACCGTCTATATGACCTCCCTGTTGTTCCTGATGGCGCAACACAGAACCATGCTGAAGACCATTCCTAGGATCTGGAATCAGACACGTTCAGAAGCAGTACCGACCCACAATAATCACAATTATTTTTGTTTGCTATAGCTTAAATACGAGCGTGAGCGAATCCTCACCATTACTCCCGCCACACCGATCCCAATGTATCCTATAATATGAAGCTTCTCGTTGAAGAAGTCCGTTATTGCAGTGAGACAGTCCTAAAGAGAGAGAGGAAGAAAAACGTAAAAGCCTTTGATTCTGTTGAACATCCTCCATCATAATCATGTGTCAAAGGGCACGACCCAAGGTTCTGCATTAGGACCTATACTCTTCTACATCTTTATTAATAAGCCGTATGAAGACTTGGCAGGTGCTTAGCGAATAAATTTTGCCTGATTTAATTGGACCAGATCTCCGTGAGGACTGCGGGTCGACAAATACGCAACTCAACTCCGGTGACTAAAAGAGGAAGAGTTGGTCTGATGAGTCGTCACGCCGTCCCTGCTGGGAAAACCTTGACAATAAGACATGAAATGACCAGATCTAATTTCTATGAATGACTTTGCTGTGGTCCTTGAGTCCATTGTGTATTTATTCTACGACTATCTGAATACGTTTTCATTGTCTTTGAACGCTGTGTTGTTTTTCCTACGTGATGAATTATGTTTCTTTCTTTGTGAAAGAGATCTCTGATCTCAGCGGGTTCATTTTCCTGGTTAAATAAAAGTGCATGTCCTGCTCTCAACCAGCAGGTGGCAGCATTGAACTTTTTTTAAAAAAAAGCACAGTGTCATACTGCCCCCGTGTGGGTTCAAAGCGTCATAGCAGGCGCGGGGGTCTCACCTGGGTGTCGTCTGCAGCCTCCGCACAGAGAGCGTTGGAGGTTTCCGATGTGGAGCCTCCGCAGCAGTTCAGCTGTGGGCGTTAAAAAGAAAAGAAGGGAGAATAAAAACGATGACGAACTAGGAGGAAGAGGAAAAAGTGAATGAAACCTTTCACTCACGGTTCGGTGGTAAATGAAGGTTATGGCGGTGCCGTTGGAGCCGGAGACTTCTGCCATGGAGCTGCTGTAAAACTTTTGAACTTCCTCGACAATCTGTGATTGATTAATAAAAACGTAAAAGAGGGTAAACACAGGACATCAGGATCGGATTCAAAAGGCTCCTCGGCTCAGGCGTCGTACCTGCTCCTTGTTTATGAACCCAAACACTCCAGCAGCGATCTCTGCTCCAAAGATGATCAGAAGACAAGCAAAGAACTGCAGGGCAGAGAAAAAAAGGCTCTTTAATAATTATTATTATTCCAATAGTTGATGTTGGTGATTAACCAAATAACGTAAAACTTTATTTTATGGGATTTTCATTTCCTGATCACGTGACTGAAAGTTGATTCTTAACTGAGTTGGAGATTATTTGGGGAATTATTATTGATTATGTCAACTTCTTGACAATTTAGGGGGGTATTTCCTGGGGAAATTAAAATCTGTACCACACTGTAAAAAAACTGAAACGCAACCACGCCGTCACGTGACGCCACGGCCGCACTTGAACCCACCGATGCCAGGAGACACTGTGACTCCCGAACAGCTCCGAAGCAGCCGAAGAAGCCAACCGTCATCATCAGGCCTCCGGCTCCAAGGAGGATGTACACAGCTGAGGAGACAAAAGGTCCGATGGGTCAGTACCAATTCAGGCCCGCCCCTCCCTATACGGAGGCTACGCCCTTGCGTAGGGCACCACGCGCTGGGGGGCACCACATCAGAAGGTGGTCACACCATGTCAATACAATCTGAACGCTGGTTTGTCGTCTAACAACCAATCGGAGATGTTGTTGATGGTGGGGCAGGAGCTGCAGGTGCACACAGGTGAGGAGATGACGTCAAAACAGCAGCAGCAGTCCAGAGCAACCAGATAAAAAAATGAAATAACTAAAACTAGATGAAAGCTCGAGCTTCACTTGCAGAGATGTTGAAATAAAAGTCTCAAACTGAGAGAGGTTCCGTCAGATTGTGGACGGAGAGAGGAGAGTCTCTGCCTCTACTGGTACTGAACATTCAGAGAAGAGGATTTTAAAGCGACGGTCTTTCATTAACGTCTGCTAACACTTGTTTGTTTTGGCTCTGCGTTCACCTCTAAGGTAAACTAACCCTTTTTTTGGAATTTGTAGTTAAATGTTAATTTATGTTTTAGACAGTTAGCCTATTCTTGAGTCTTTTTTATTTTATTTTTAGCTTTATTACACCATACAATGAATTTATAACAGCCGGATGTTGTTAGGACACCCTATTTGTTCAGAGAAATGTTGATGGAAAAGCACAAGAAAAATTATAACCAGTATATTATTATTAGAATTATTATTATTGTGGCCATAATTTATACTGTTGAGGTAATTTAAATTGAAATAATTACTTACGTTGAAGTTGGACCGTTTTTGAAATCATGTTTTATTAAAGGTTAAAAGTTGTTTTTTTTGTTATAGTTATTATTATTATTATTATTATTATTGTGGTCTAACTTATTCATTTGAGGTTGAAGTAACTTAAATTGAATTAAGTTACTTATGTTGAAGGACTGTCTCCCATAATTCTTAAAATCATTTATTATATTATTTGTTAATTAAGTTTAAAGTTGTTGTTTTTTTATACCAAAATATATACATTTATTTTATTCTGCCACTCAGAAGGATTTGTTTTATTTATTTATTTGTCCTTGTTTGCATATATTCTACTTTTTAGTGTTCTACAAATTAAAAATGAACATTTTGTAGTAAAGTTTTGCCACGTTTATCGCCGTTTTTTGTGAATACGCCGTACATCAGTGTGGAGGGCTGGGGGGCACCATTACTAAATTCTGCTTAAAGCGCCAATCTGGCACTAAATCATCATAAATTAAATGTATTATTATTATTATTATTATAAGAATAATTCACGAGTTGACCTTGTGTAGAGGAAGACTCTCGTGTCTGCAGTTCACAGCTTCACCAGAGGAGGGCGCCATGTTCTACCTTTTCTCAAGTCATTGTTGAAGCAGGGTTTTGTCAGAAGTGTCTGATTCTTGTGATTCAGAAGTAACAAATTCATACTTTGGACCTCTCACTCAGGAGCCGGTGCTCCTGATTCCATGTATGAGAATGTAAATGCGCCGGATAACAAGAAAGAATAGCTGAAAATAAATATATCTTCAGTTTTCCTCAAACGAACACCGTCACAGCGAGACGCTACAAATGAATCTTACTCACACATACATGTCATGTCATATTCACACATTTACACACACACTCATATATATATATATATATATATATACATATATAAATATATATATATATCTGTCTATTTCAAGATCAAACTCCACGTTATTAAATGTTTTTTACCAAAACCACTAGTTTCTGTGGAGACAGATGGGAAAAAAAACATATAGAAAAAAGGGAAGGGAAAAAAAGAAATGGAAAAAAAGAAAGAAAGAAAAAAAGGAAATAAAAAAAAAAAAAAAATACGAAAAAAAAAAATGTGACGGCCTGTTGAGCCCAAATTGGTTTATTTTTCATCCAACTTATTCGGGTTAAAGTTATAAGGCAAAAATGGTTTGAATAATTTCCTAACAGAACAATTTAAGAATAATTTAATTCTATTTAAAGAAATTTTTGTGTTATTATAATCAATCAATCTTTATTTATATAGCGCCAATTCACAACAATAGTTGTCTAAAGGTGTTTTCCAGAAAGAGCAGGTCTAGACCAAACTCTTTATATAATTATCTACAGGACCCAACAAATTCCTCCTTGAGCAGCACTTGGTGACAATGGCGAGAAAAAACTGCCCTTTAAGGGGCAGAAACCTCGAGCAGATCCAAGACTCAGGGTGGACGGCCTACTGCCATGACCGGTCGGGTTTGAGAGAGAGAGAGAGAGAGAAAGAGAGAGAGACGGGTGAGGAGAGATACAGACGGGGGAAAAACAGCAACGATATAAGCTATAATCCACTTTCCCCACCTCTAGGGCGGCAGCATTAGGATCCCAGGTTGATAATGACATTAATATTAATGTAACATTTAGCGATAGCTTATGGGGAAATACTATACAATAATAATAATAACAATAATAATCATCATCATGAGCATCTTGTGATCAGTGGACATCCAGCAGGTCCACAGCAGCAGAACCAAACACCAACCATGTGACCTTACAGGGGGAGAAAACACAAAGACTCCAGGGAAGAAGTCAAGTTAGTAACATGCATAAATCCAGTAACATGTATTAATCCAGTAACATGCATTAATCCAGTAACATGCATCAATCCAGTAACATGCATTAATCCAGTAACATGCATTAATCCAGTAACATGCATTAATCCAGTAACATGTATTAATCCAGTAACATGCATTAATCCAGTAACATGCATTAATCCAGTAACATGTATTAATCCAGTAACATGCATTAATCCAGTAA